>PVLC010000584.1:0-197081 GCA_004027655.1 Graphiurus murinus
GGTGGCGCACGCTTGTAATCCCAGCATTCGGGAGGCTGAGACCGGAGGATCCGGGTTCGCGGCCAGCCTCAGCTACCTAGTGAGGTACTCTGCAACTTAGTGAGACCCTGTTTCAAAATAAAGAATAAAAAATAGGGCTGGGGGTGTAGCTCGGAGGTAGAATGCCACTGAGTTCAATCCCCAGTACCGCAAAAAAAAAAAAAAAAAAAAAAAAAAAAAAAAAAAAAAAAAAAAAAAAAAAAAAAAAAAAAAAAAATATATATATATATATATATATATATATATATATATATATATATATATATATGTTTTGTTAGAAAGATAATGTAAATAATGCTATGAGAGCGATAGATAATCTAGGAAGGTTTTCTCGGGAAGTAACGTTGGAGCTGGGCTCTGAGGTGGCCTGGGGGAAGAGCAGGTGGAGAGTCTCCCAGGCGAAGGAGCCGCACTGAAGGATTCCTGAGGCGGGAGGGCCTGCAGCCTGGAAGGAGTCAAGGGAAAGACCGGCGTGGACGCAGAGCCGAAAAGCAGGGACGGCTCGGCCAGATTTGGGCCACAGTAAGGACTTCACGGTGTCCTAACGCAGAGGCAAGCAGGCGAATGGTAGAAGGCCGGGTAGCGTCCAGATTCTTTTCTTTTTCTCTCCCAAAGTGCAGCTGGGTTGCAGTGTGGAGGGGAGAGAAGAGGTGAGCGCGGTAACCTGGGAGGGAACGTGAGGGGACGCAGCTGAGCCAGGGCGTCCATACTGGGTCTTTATGGACCGCACAAGTACTTTTCACAGGTCTTTTGTGAACAGGTAATTATGGGATGGCATGGGTGTGGCACAGGAACCAGAGACCAATAAAGCATAGCTTTGGCCTAATGGGAAGAGGCAGTAAGACGAGTTCAAAACTTTGCCCAGAACATAACAGATGTGAGAGGAATGAGAATGTCCTCTGCAAGGGTGATGGCTTCGGGAGCCCTTCCGCGAGGACGTGGGATGGCTGGTGCACCCGTGGCCCTCGAGGCAGGCAGAGCTCCGACAGCAGATGTGGAGGGATGGAGGATGCGCATCGGAGGTGGCAGGAGCAGCATAGACCGAGGCACAGAAGCACAGGATTTTAGAGGAAGGATTTCTCTTTCAGCCTGGTCATAGAATGGGCTACTAGTTGAAAAGGAGTGGAGGTAACTATTACAGGGAAGAGAACAAAAAAAGACACTGGTAGTATCAACAATATGTCAGCAGGGGGCAGCAGAGAGCTGCAGAAATGGCGCGTGCTGAGGGAATTTGGTGGGGTGCTATTCTGGGGAAAGAAGGAAGGCAGGGGTGCCAAGCCAGAGACCAGGAGCCTTGTATCATCAGCCCTCTTCCTCACCATGTGTGTTATGCATCACTCTCCCAAGCAATTTACATGTGTCAACTCAGGTAATTGTTATAACAGGACTCTGGGCAGATATTGTCATTATCTTCATTTTGCAGAGGAAGAAATTGAGGTACAAAAAGCTAAGTTACCTGTGCAGGCCGCAAAACTAGAAGGAGGCACAATCTGGCAGCCTGACTCAGGAGCTTGCTCCAGAAACCCGACTACAAAGCGTCTCCCTGTGTCCTCACAGATACTGTGTACGTAGGTTCTCCAGACCTGCATGAGAGCAGCTGCATGGTCACCATCAGCTGGAGTTACTCAAAGCCGTGAGTTGGAGGGTAGGGAGCGTATCTAAGAGTCCCTGGTCCACAAGATGAAAGACCTGGAGGCCCACAGGGAACTACATCCCTGGCCACCTTGGCCCTTTGTGGACTTCAGCTGGTCCTCCTGGCCAGGCTGGGCCTCTCTGCGGGTCTATATCTGAACTGAACTATCCTTGAGGGTGGGGTAAATTTTTGTTGCCGAAGGTGGGGAGAATTATTGACAGTTTGGTTGTTCCTTCTGGTAATCTGATTCAAGGAAGCCTGGAGCTCAGCCTATTCTCAAGGAGGAAAAACAAAACAAATTTCATTTGCACAAAAGAGCATTGGCTGAAAGTAGCTTATGTTTGCCCTGCCCAGCTTGTTTCTCTGTTTTGAAAACGGGGAATTGTTAGGAGAGTCTGACTGTAATGTCTGGAGACATTTGATTTAAGCATTTTGATTCTGACATGATGTGTTGTTACATGTTGCAGTAACACAGGAGACCTACTAACTCGGCCATGCACCCATTCCCTCCCAGGCACTGATTACCTGAAGCCTCTGCTGACTAGTAGGTGATTGGATTAATAGGCTGGAGGTCTGAAGAAACCTGAGGGAAAACTATCCTCAAGGACTCACTGCAGTTGTATTCAAACCTTTCAGGGGAGTCACTGGGTCACCAGGTCTCAGCCATGACAGTGCAGCTGAGGCCATCTTCCATGCAAAGACAGGACAGCAGCACGGACAGCAGCAAAAAGCAAGCGCTCACCCAAAATAGGCCCAATAAGACTAAATAAGGGATTTCTGTGGTTCATCCTAACCTAGAGGGCTAATCAAAGAGTTAACAGACATTCCTGAGCGGCAGGGGGATTTTTTTTTTTTCTTTTTTAACCAATCGATTAGTCTATGTGGCTCACAATATTAGCACAACGAACAGATAGATTAATCCAACTGAATATTTTTAGACCTCTGGAGAAAAATCCATTCAGAAGCATTTTGAGCTGAGGCATAATGCTGTCAGATAAAGTCTGAGAAAGGAGACAGTCTGTTAGGCTCTACTGTCACCACTGGTTGTCACAGACCTGTTACAATCAATCGCGCTATCGATCTTACTCTAGTATACTCTGTCGTATGCGGAGAGGTGGTTTAGATTTCTCTGTCTTTAAAAAAAAAAAAAATTTGGCTTGTGACTTTCACTTGAGAAATGAGTCTCCCAAACCCAGTATTCACCTGAACAAAACAAAACAAATCTGCTCATTAAAATGTCCTTCACATAGAAAGGATTCAGTCTGAGTTTTGACCTCTGTTTGTGCAGTGCTATGGATAACAAATGGTCTTCCTTGGCCTCCCAAATGAGTTGGTGTGCCTCCCAGAGTCCTCAGCCACTCCTCTGTTGTCACCCTCACAGTTATTTTCTCTCACTCAGCAGACCGATTTCCGCTCTGCCATTGTGCTGACACGCTGACCTTGGAGCCATAATGCCTGGGCTCCAGGCTTGTCACCACTGTGTGGCATCGGCAAGCCCATCCCTGCATTGGAAGTATGGCTATAGTCACTTCTATCCTACTGGATGATAACAATAGAATATGACAATTGATATGAAAAGGCTTTGAAAAATCACAAAGTTGGTACTATTTGATTAATGCCAAGTCTTTAAGTTTCTACCAAAGGATGTTATAGATAAGATGGACCTTATATATTATCCTCCAAAGATGGAAAAGAAGATATACTCGAATAAATAATAATGTTCAACCACATATTTGTTCCTGGAGTCAAGAAGGAAGGTGTGTGTGTGTGTGTGTGTGTGTGTGTGTGTGTGCGCACGTGCGTGCTGGGAAGGCTGAAAGGTGTGGCATGGATGGTTTCTTCTAGGTCATCTTTAGATAAAGGGACCTTTGAACCTCCTCCTCATCTTGGACTCTAATGCAGCAGGCTGCTCCATATTACCTTCCCACATCCCTTCATCTTCTCACATCCTTAACTCACAACACATCCTTTCAGGATGCTTTTAATCATTTTAGGATTGGCTTAGCCTGGAGTGGGTGTGGACCAAAAATTAGGTTACAAGGGTCTAGCACTATCTAATATCAAATAGGTAGTACTGTTTTCATGTTGCTGGTGGTGTTATTTGTTTTGGTTTTACTCATACACTTAATGGATGTTTATTGAGCATCTACTGAGACCTAAGGCTCGTTTTAAATTCCAAAATGAGAAACACAGATGGTAGAGCCTTTTGTTTGACCTACATAGGGTTTACAGTTTTTCAACTTAGTTGCCAGCATTTAAAATCTGGAATATTTTACATAAAAAGATCTGGATTTTTGCCTTTTCTCAAAGTATTGCTGCTTTGAAGAATGGAAACTTTTTATCAAATAAAGTTCTATGTGGAGCCTATATATAGAAAGTCTAACTCAGCTGCTCTGGTTGACACTGACTCTGTTGTGTAGGGGTATTTCATGGTGAGCCCTGATCCCAGCCATCACGGGGTGGGTTATGTATTATCCTGGGCTCCAAGCAGGAAGATGGGACATTGGGTACACAGAGCTCCTCTAGAGCAGGGGCAGAGGTGCTCCAGCCCAGGGAGCCAGGTAAGTAGCATGCAGAGGGACTGACTGAGAATTCAGACTGACAAACTGGGGGGTGGGAAGAACCAGTAACCAGGTGGGAGACTTCGGAGTTTGGCTGGATTCTAGTGGCTGCTTACCCAATAACTTTGGGCAAACTTCTGTGCCTCAGTTTCTTCATATAAAAATCAAGGATAACAGTAACACCGGCCTCATAACTGTTAAGAGATGGTTTCAAATGAGCAGTTTCATGAACGATGCTGAGAATAGCACTTGGCAGGTAGAAAGGGCTCAGTCTGTGTTATTTATCTAAGTCAGAGCAGGGTGTGGTCACTAAACGTTAAAATAAACAAGGGCCCCATTGAGCCTTGGCTGGGATGGGTAAGCACCCTGCACTGGAGACTTCTCTGGTGCCCCCTCTGATTACTCATTCATTATGTTACTTAAATATTTGATTTTTGTTAAGTGGGGTGGTTGGGTGATTCTGGGAGAAGGCCGCTGGTGGCCGAGCCCTGCCCTGCTGAAACCTGTGTGGAGCTGGGCCTTTGAGCATGGGACATGACCTACCCTCAGAAGGAGGGTCTGACACTTGAGAGCCATGGAGTTGCACGTATCCCTGTTTAACTTGTGGACTGTGCACATGCCTCTGGAATAACCCTTTGCAGATAAGAAGGAAAGGGAAATTAGGGTTTGCACATTTGGGTTATTTGGAGCACACCTGTCCTTTGAGAACTTCTGCCCAGAGAGCAGTGCTAGGGAAAATCTCAGCTGGGTCTGCAGGGAACCTTGCTTGGCAGGCTGGCCACACTGACCATGTGCACTTGAGCACCAGGGCTGGGACTCTGGGTCCAGCAGCTCCTACTGCCAATGACCACTGTGGCCTATTTATATATTGGCCATTTGACAACAGCCTTTACCAAAAAAATTCGTGTTTATTTCCTGTGAAGTCACAGTTTCTGGAGAGGTAGCAGTAGCAGGAAACTCGAGTGATGCTGGTGGTGGTAGGAGCAGGAAGAAGCCCCGAGTCCCAGCACTGTCAGTGGGGTTCTCTCTTCCCACTAGGGAATTCTTGGAGCAAACCTCTCCCACCCCTCAGTAGGATAGAAGCCCTGCATGCAGTTGAGGAGGCTGCACATTCCTCAACAGGATCAATCAAAGGTACCTTGGAAGTTTTGCCTCCTCTGATTCCCCAACTCAAATGGGGGGTCTACCACACAGTGCTGTCCCCAAGACCACTGGCACATTGGATGCTCCTCCCCCTCACCACATCTCTGGGACATTTTCTATCTCTAGCAGGTTCCATGAGTAGCTGCATGGCAGGCCCACCCAACTCTAACCTCAGAGCACCTGAAACAAGGTGTGCAGGTCTAGATGAATGGAAGTCCATGTCTTGCACCTGAGGGATCAGGATACATGTGGGAGCCGGTTTGTCTAATTCAGATGCCCTCAGGGATCTGCAGGAAGTATGAGGAAAGGACTGTAGGCACTGGAGAGAGAGGGTGGAATCTCAGGTGTGCCAAGGGGGCAGTGCCCACCTAAGCACAGCCCCTTGGCAGCATTTCTCAACTGATGGGTTGTACCTTTATCTTTGGATCTCTTCATCAGAGTGCTGGCAGAGGTAGGCAGAAAGACCAGAATCCCATCCTGGTTTCTCTCCAGGCTCTCCACTCTTGTGTGTGTGTGGAGAGAATGGAGCTGAGGTGGACAGCTGACTGAGAGGGTCTTCAAGCCACTACAAGCTCTTTGGTAAACTCTGTCCTTCCAAAATGCTGGTGTCCGATTCCAGTGTGTTGGGTTGGCTCCTTCGGGGGCACTTGTGCTTCAAAAGAGGGCATTGGAAGAGGGAAGCCTGAACTTACTTGAGTGGTTTTCATGGGAGAATCTCAGGCCTCGGTGTAGCTCTGTCTTTGAGGGAAGGGCTTTTCCCACGTCTCAGTCAGCCAATGGGATGCAACATAAAGATCAGACTGGGCTTTTCCGTGTTGTGGTCCTGGGGGGATGCTTCTCAGGACATTGTATCCCACTGTGGATGACAGAGAGTAACTAGAGAATGCCAAGATGTAAGTATATAGTTGTAATCCAGGACTTTGTGTAGTTTCTTTCTTTCATTCCCTTTTGAAGTAATTTGCAAAGATCTTTCTCTACTCCTCCACTCAAATCAACCAAGTTTTTTTTTTTTTTTTTAAAAAAACAAACTCACTAAATATCTCTGTAGTAAGAACCTGTGAGAGAAACTCCAGGCACTCAAGAGTGCAAAGGGTGGTTGTGGGGTGTTCATTTGCCCTACAGGGCAAGATGAAGAAGTAGCTTATCAGTGCTCAGCACAGCATAGCACAACCTCTCTCAGGAGGAGAAGGCGTTTGGATAATCTATTAAAGTAGCAGTCATAAGATGGTAATAAGTATAATCATAACTGCCTAATCATAGAAATTAAATCAGTTTTAATATTCACTGTATCATGATGGAATAAATGATCAGTTATTCCACATGTATCAGCTATAAGTTAGCCATTCCATCAGACAGATGAAAGTTAGCATATTAAATTCTATTTCCTAACCAAATTATGGAACCATCCATCAACAGATGAATGGATTACAAAATTATGAGATATGCACACAATGGAATTCTACTCAGCAATAAAGAAGAACAAAATTATGTTATTTGCTGGAAAATGAATGACCCGGAGAACATTAGATGAGATAGCCAGTCAGAGCGTGAAGGGTCAGATGTTTTCTCTCATATATGGAAGCAAGGGAGTAATTGAGATACAAGAAGGACTTTGAGATAATGGAGGAGAAACCCCAGTGGAGCGATGGAGGGGGTCTAGGGGAGGTTGGGGGGGGGGAGAGTTAATGAAAAAAACACTTCCACTGACATCGTGTACCTATGTGAAATTACCAATGCCAATCTCAGTATCATGTATGGGGAAGGGGAAGGAGTGGGGAGGGAGCCAGGGGAAGCTCACCAAGCGCTGTGTGCATGTGTGTCACTGTGACTATGAAATACATTACGATGTGAAACTATCATACACCAATAAAAGTATATTAAAATTTTATTCAAGTTTAATTTGTCTAATTAAAGAACACGATTGATTCTTTAACCAGTATGGACTAATTCTCTTTTACGTTGATCTGGAAGAACATTTTATATTACATGAAGTTTGAGTGACAGGATTTAACATTTTTTCTTTGAAACCCTCCAGAACTACTGCTGTATCTCTGCAAACCCTTTTGACAGATGTAAAAATCCATTTTTCTGACAATAGGGGTTAGTTAACTTTTCTTTGGAGTGAAATTTGCATTGATGGTGAAGTCACTCAAAGGAGCAGTAATATCTAGTGAAGATTCCAAGGTTCATTGCCTCTGGAATGCTCTTTCCAACTTATTATTATCAGGTTTTAAACTTGTCTTGATCTTCCTTTGAAGCAAAGAAATGAAGCCGACGCTCACAGTCCTGTCTCAAGCCGCAGGGCGCTATGATGTCGGGTGTGCTGTAGGCTTTATTAGAGATGACATGGAGGTTTTGTTACTCATGTGTGTGCTATGCTTTCTCTGTCCTAGGCCGAGTGCAGATGCTGCCCCAGGCGGTGTGTCTCCTGCATGCGCTTCTGGAGAATGGACACACCGTGTACGTGCACTGCAACGCCGGGGTGGGCCGCTCCACTGCGGCCGTCTGCGGCTGGCTTCAGTACGTGCTGGGCTGGAATCTGAGGAAGGTGCAATACTTCCTCATGGCCAAGAGGCCAGCTGTGTACATTGATGAAGACGCCTTGGCGCGGGCCCAAGAAGACTTTTTCCAGAAATTCGGGAAGCTTCGTTCTTCCATATGCAGTCTGTAGCCGGCCATCGCTTCTCCTTCTCCCCAATTTCTTAAGGAGCCTGAGGTGGTGTTTGTCAGCTGCCCTAGAAACCAAGGTCCCACCTGAACTGAAAGGTCTGTGGGTGTGAGCTCCCCCTCCAAGCTGCCCCCTTTCTTCTGGGGGTGACTTTCTGTTCTGCTTTGGTTGGGTTGTATCTTTGAAATAAACAGAGGAAGCTGTGACTGACACATGAGAAAAAGGCAAAAGCAGTTGGGCTGTGCGATGCTGTTCTAACATCAGACAGAAAAACAGTGCGTGCAGTTCCAGCTGCCTGCGGGCAGAAGAGGCCTCTGCTTCACAGGCACCGCATGAGTTGTGTTATGGATTCATGACAGTGCTTGCTTGTTGTATTGTAACTCTTTGGCTTGCAGAAGAGAACAGATTATGTAGATTTCATCACTAGTGTGTATATGTGTGTGTGTGTTTGTGTGTGTGTGTGTGTGTGTGCGTGTGCACACATGCACAGGGTCATTTGCTGAAGGAGTAACAAGGATAGAAGTCTGGACTGTGACAAGAGAAGAGCTCGATATGGGCAAGAGCACGAGCTGTCTACACTGATTTTGTGTCCTGTTTCATCGTTGTCAAGGTCTGTTTGACTTCTAGGCATCACTGTCCTTATCTACTCTACGAGCCCACATGACAACCAAAATAGCATAGTCTGTTTGTTTTAATTGAGGTTTAATGAGTTTGCCCAAGGTCCCGTGCCTACTCAGGGGTGAGCTGGTGATTATAACTCTTGTTTTCTTGACTCAGTGCTATTTTCAACTCAATTTGATTTTCCAATATAAAGTAGTGATTGCAGTTCCCTCTCAGAGTAAGGCTGATATCCTGTAACAGTGTCTACAAGGAGAAATGGAACAGTGTAATGATCAACTGCCAAGGAATTTAGGAAAGTGGCTCTATTTTGTGCACCCTAATTTAAAACATGGAGGGCTGTCTCAAGGCCTGTACGGCCTGGCCATAGCTCAGGAGATATTACCAAAAGAGCCCCAAAAGTTCTGATACATTGCTTGAGTTTAATCCTGGTTCAGCCCTCGATTTAGTACAACACACAGTTACTGTCCCTCCAGAATATGCCAGATTCTACAGGAAAAACAAGGATGAGCAAGACTTTGCCTTCAAGAGTGTATAGCCTAGAAACAGACCTGTGTTTAACCAATTGTAATGCAGAATGTTAGAATTCAGGAAGGCGAAGTACCTTCCAATTGAATGCCTCACTGTGCTGTGTCCTTACTATCTTACTCAATTCCACCTGCACAGTATCCTACCAGGGAGGTTTCATTTTTTCCATTATTTAGAAGAAAAGCAAAGGCTTAGAGAGGTTAAATCAATCATTCATTGTCACACACAGAGTAAATGCAATGAGATACACAGGTTTGTTTGACTTAAAGACCATACAACAATTAAACTACAATGTTTATTTATTTTTCTGTTGTTCCTTTATTCTACAAAAACATTGATATGAGAGATTCTTATTTAGGTGGTATTAAGGATAAAAAGGACAGGGTAAGTTCCAGTAGAGCTCAGAAGAGGAAGAAATGTCTTGTATCCCTGGCACTTAGGGGAGATGACATTTCCACTTTCACTTTGTGCAGAGGAGGCTAGATGGGAAACATTACTCTTACAAGTTTACAAAGTTAAAGTTATAATCTAGTCTTGAATAATGTGAAGAAGTCCAGTTCTCTTGCTAAAAACAGAAATCACTGTTTTGTTCAAGAACCTATTCATAGTCATAATGTGTAAAATGTAATCTGAAAATGGAATATTTTAAACTAATATATGTGTGTGTGAGAGAATTTCCTTAATGTCTAAGAAAAGCAGATATATAATTTCAACTCAAGAATGGCCTTTAGGGGTGAATTTCCCCTTTTTTGTTCTGATCAATAAAATCAGCTTAGGATTATTAAGGAATGTTTTGGAATGACCTCTTTTGTCCTCTGTAAATGGGATGTCTAATGTATTTCAAAAATCACTAGGAATTTTTGCTAAATAAAAGCATTAAAATATCTCTGTGTTCAAAATTATTTTAATGTTATCAACTTGGTCTGAAATCCAGAAGAGCCAATGGTGTCTTTTATTTTTAAAGGGGGCAGTCAGCTGTGCTAAATTGTTTTTTTCTTTGTCGTGCTTACTCTCTCTATCAAAACTGTCAATTAAATGACAGAGGCAGTCAAAGGTGGAGGCACCACAGAAAAATGAGATGAAAGCTTCAAGAATGTGTCTGAGAGGATCGAGGCAGATATGGTGTTATTAGCTGCTTGTCACTGGCATTAACAGTACCTTCTGGGGAGCTGCTGGGGATCAAACCCAGAGACTCATACAAGGTGAGGGTGCTGGGGATCAAACCCAGAGACGCACACATACTAAGCACATGCTTTACCACCACGCTACACCCAAGCCCAACAAAGCTCTTCAGTCACAGATTTCTCAAAGGAAATGATAGGACTGTCTCACTCATGCTTAAGAAATGTCCATGTAGGGTTGCTTTCTTTTAGGCTTGGAACACAATCTTTCTCTTATTGTGTGTGTCAAGGTTAGGAAAACAAAATGTTTTAAAAAACTACACTCTTTTGACCAACATTAAGATGTAAGTGAAAGCCACTTGGTTTTAGCCTAAGAAATAATGATGAAAAAAATGTGGCTAGGACTTTGGAAATGATAAGGAAATAACGAAAGGAGATATTTGAAAGTAAGTTAAAAAAAATGAAAATTCTCCACACATGGAAAAATGAAAAAAAAAAAAATAATAAAACACTGAATAGCCAAACAGTATATTAGATCAGAAGTTATCTGAAATTATCTTTAAAGACAACCTAATATAATTCCTTTATTTTTACAGAAGAGCAAACAGACCCAGAGACATCAACTACATTTTTCCTATAGCAAAGAGCTGTACTGACCACCAGGGGAAAAGGGGAAGTTAAGGACACAGATCAGGAGTTTTTTTGTGCTGTTCCAGAATTGTAGAATTGATGGGGATGAGATCGGAAAATATTGTTAGGGGCAGGGGGAGAACTGATGGAAGGATTAATGGAAATTGGAATAAATGAAGGAAAAATGATAAAAGTGAGAAAAAACAAAGAGCCATGACATTTAAAAAATAGAGAGAAACAGGTGTTTTCTGGAGGGACAGAGAGATGGTGTGAGTATGGAAGCAAAGAGGGAGAGTCCAGCTACATGTCCACAGTAGAAGCCTGCTAAGTGGACACATACTGCTCTGAGGACCTAGGTTACATTTGGAAGAAAGATAAAATAGATGTAATGTGTTAATCAAATTGCAGGTTGGTTGTGCAGCTGTTTATTATCTATTAAGAAAAAAAATCCGATAGATTAACAGGGCTAAGAATTAAGGGAAACATCAACAAAGCTATATCTTGGTAGGTCTTAAACCTTAGAGTCATGCCGAACTCCTCTCTCAAACAACACATTCAATCCATTGGGAAAACTCCAAGGGTTACCTCCCTCATCAGATAACTGATCAGAGCTTCAGTGTTTCATGTATATATCTGCATACAAATTCATATATGTCTTTCAAAATGTGTATATCTTTCCAACAATGCTGTGAACCATTATCCTCCTTACAGAGAGGAGAGGTGGAGGTACAAAAGGCAAAGTGAATTTATTCTCAGGACAGTGAGACAGTTCCACTCCTGGTTTGCTAGAGTTAGCTCCTAATCAACACTCACTTATCAACTCTGGACAAATTATATGTTAGTTTGCTAGGGCAGCTTGTAATGATATAGACCTGGTGCCTTAAACAACAGGAATTTATTCTCTCAGAGTTCTAGAGTCTAGAAATCCTGGATCCAACTCTCAGCAAGGTTAACCCTTCTGGTCCCTTCTGAGTACTGTGAAAGAGAATCTGCTCCAGGCCACTCTCCTTTCCAGCGATTTGTGGCATTTCTTGGTTCGCAGAAGCATCACCTTGTTTCTGGCCTTCGTCTTCACACGGCGTTCTCCATGTGTGGGAGTTTGTGTCCAAATTTCCTGTTTTTATGGGGATACCAGTCACACTGGTTTAGGGTCCCCCTTCTCTAGTATGATCTCATCTTAACTAATTACGTATGTAATGACCTTATGTTCAAATAAGGTCAGATTCAGAAGTAATGAAGGTTCTGACTTCAACATATAAATTTTTTGTTGGAGGGGGAGGGCATGATTCAACTCATAACACTACAGAAAAACACCTAAATACATGGAAAGTGTGTGTGTGTTGTGGGGGAGGGTGAGGGGCAGGCAGATAGAAAAGGAATGGACATTTGAAAGGGAAAATTAAACGTGGAAAGGGCGTGGAAAGTGGAGTTTCCCACTTTTATAAGTTTATCTTGTAATAGTACTACTGGCAAAGGAGTCTGTAAGGGAAAGGTAATTGGAGTCATTCAAATATAAAAAAAAAATGAATCCCTGTACTATAATTATCAGGCAATATACCAATATTATACAAGGAAATATCTAAGTCTGTGAAAAATATTGCTGTCATCAAAATTAAAACAAACTGAAGACTTACACACAAGATCTGAAACCATTAAAATAGAAGAAAACACAAGGAAAAAACTCCCTGACATTGATCTCAGCTATTTTCTTTGGGGGGAGGGTGGATTTGATGCCAAAAGTACAGACATCCAAGGCAAATATAAGCAGTTGAGTCTGCATCACGCTAAAATGTTTATGTATAGCAAAAAGAAAAAACAAAATGAAAAGGCAACTCACAAAATGGAAAAAAAATACTCGTGAACAATATGTCTGATGGGGATTCATATCCAAAATATATAAGGAACCCAACTCAGAAGCAGAAAGACAACTCAATTAAGAAATGGACAAAGGTCCTGATAAGACCTGTCTTCAAAGACAAACAAATAGCCAACAGGTATATGAAAAGATGTCCAACATCATTAGTCATGCTGGAAGTACAAGTTGAAACCACAGAGATACATCTGTGAGGTTGCTGTTATGAAAAAGGTAAGTGATTTCTGTTATATTTTGACTTGTTTGTATTTGTCTAGTTTTTATTTCCAAAGTAGTTTTTTTTGCTTTTTAAAAATTTCTTCTTTTTCTTTTATTTTTCATAATTATAGGTTCTCTCTTATTAGAAAAATGCTGTAACAATGATTTATGTATACTGAATTTTATGCCTCCACATTGGCATTATTGCAATTTTTATTATGACTTGCTTTTTTCAAACATTTTCTCTTTTTCTGTTTGTGTTCTTAACATTTTTTTTTCCTTTTTGTAGTCCTGGGGATGGAACATAGGGCCTCATATATGCTAGGCAAGTGCTGTAACACTGTGCTACACCCACAGTCCCCTTTGTTTTTCAGACAGTGTCGCCCTAAATTGCCCACACTGGCCTCAAACTGATCATCCTTCTGCCTCAGTCCTCAGAGTAGCTGGGATTACAGGCATGCGCCATTATGTCTGGCCCCTTTTAAAAAAGTTGTTAGGGAAGGCAAAGAAAATGTTGGTAGGGAACCTAATCTTCATTATTGGACCTATGATTACCACCCTATGTTCCATTTTTAACTTTCTCCTCTTTCTCAGCTTCTGTTATTACTTTAGGTCCAATCATTTTCAAGGTTCCAGTGAGCACATTACCAGCCACCTCCCTTGACAGCCTGCATCCCTCACTAGGTATTCTGAGCCATATCTTCCTTTGCTTTAGTTCATCTATCAACACACTCTCAAACACATTCTATCAGACTGAAGTATCTTATCTGCAGGCAATCCTTCTTAACTGTCTCCTCATGGTTACAGGCAGATTTCTATCTTCAAATTTCCCACTGTCGTTTCCATTCCGTTGTCAGGAGAGATAGCGTGTTTGCCGTTTTGAATCAGGATTTCCTCAATCATCATCTACACCAGTGACATCCAAATCTCTATCCTCATTCTAAAGTTCTTTTCTGAGTGCCAGGCTCATCTGTCATTTTTTTTCCCCAGAACATCTCTCAGGATATTTCTCAGCTTCAATATTCCATAAACTAAGGCTTACTGCCTTTGATCAAACCTCCCAGACTTTCTCTGTTGGGTAGACAGTAACAACATCCTCTACCCAGTTGCCCAAGTTAGAAACTCAAATATAGTTTTGCTACCTCCTTCACATTTACCACCCTCTTTACCATGCAACAAGTCCCTTCAATATACCTCCTGAATATCTCTTAAATATGCCTTTTCTGCTCTACTGACTCTGAACTCTCACTTTTCTTCCTGTTGCTTTTTTCCCCTTTGCAGACTATTTGTTATACTGCTACAGAGAAAACCTTCCTACATTTCAAACAAGGTACTGTCTCTTCCTTGATTAATACTCCTCAATGGCTCCTCATTATTCTCAGAAAATTGTAAAAAGTTCTTAATGGGACATATAAGGCTCTTTATGACATGGACCATGATTTCTCTTCCACCTCCCTTGGTATCCCCAAAACCATCTCTCAAAAGTACACTTCAGCCACAGTGAATTAATTAAGTGTTCTTTTTTTCTCTCTGGTTTTTGAAATACTTCTTCCTTTGCCTGAATTTTTTTTGTGTGATACTGGGGATTGGACCAAGGGGCATTCTGCCTCTGAGCTACCCTATTTTTTTTAATTCTTTATTTTGAAGCAGGGTCTCCATAAGTTGTAGAGGGCCTCACTAAATAAATGAGGCTTGCTGCAAACCTGCAATCTTCCTGTCTCAGCCTCCCAAGTACAGGGATTACAAGCAGATACCAGTATGCCCGGCTTTGCCTGAAAAAATTTTTTTTTACCTCCTATATGCATCTGGCCAGCATTGATTGACGTTGGGTCTTTAAGGTCACACTCTCTTGGATATCTTCTGTAGTTCTCAGGGCTGTTCTTCCTAGGCATTTTTCACAAGACCCATCTCAATATGCTGCATTATGGCATGCTCTACTGTAGTATCAGTGTTATAGTTTGGATTTAAATGTCCTCCCAAACCTCATGTGTAGGCAATACAGCCAGGTTCAGAGACAGAACATGGGTGGAGAAGGTAGGACACTGAGGCATGGCCATGAATACTGTATATGAGCATCCCTGGATGCTCATGCGCCTCTCTCACCCTCTCTCTCTCTCTCTCTCTCTCTCTCTCTCTCTCTCTCTCTCTCTCTCTGTGCTTCCAGTTGCCATGAGTTGAGTGGCATGCCTTGCCACCACAGTTTCTGCCTTAGAGTCAACTGAGTATGGACTAAACTCCTGACACTGTGGCCCAAATAAACGTTTCTTCCTCTAAGTTGTGCTTGTCAGGTATTTTGGTCACAGTGGCAAAAAAGTGAATACAATTAGCAACATCCTTACTAACACTTAATGATTTTTCATAGCTAGTATCATATGTCAACATCAGCTATGATCCTATAAAATGTTTTCTTACATTTTTCAACTGATCTTCTTTCTGAAAATTGTGTTTATCTAATCCCACTTTGGCTTGCTGTCACAGGCCAATACTGATGCCCTTCAAAAAAGAATGGTCTCTATGTCCTAAATATATTGTTGATTGTATTACATCATACACTATTCTCACAGTGGGTTGTCTCATGGAAGATATTTCTTTATGATCAAGTGATAAAGCACAGTTATTATTCTTGAGCAATAAAAATACTTTGTTCAACTATGAAACTTAAAACTAATTATGTTTTCTTTCTCTTCATAATAATTAAAATTATGAGTACATCTTTCTTGAACTAACTTTACTTCTTTCTCTGCTTTGTATTGCTACTTATTTTTTACCCCTTAAACTCATATTTCTTATTTATTTAAAATTTTATTTTTACTTTGACATATTATTTAATCAGTTACAAAATACTAAATTTGATTCCTTTTGGAATAAAGAGAGATATAAGTAGATACACAACATTTGCCAGGTTGAAGCACATGCACAATATGGAGGCTGATGTTATGTATAGTATATTTATAATGTCAAAAAAAGGTAAAATGGGGAGGGAGGAGAGGGAAACACCCTAATGCACATGATGTACATTCACAAACATACTGAAGTCAATCACTAAGCTGAACAGAGAAGGAGGGGAAGGGGTAGGATTTGGGGAAAGGGTTAAATGAGTGCTGTGTGCATGTATGCCTCCACCAGCTTGTATCTCATTAAGATGTATGATTACAATGCACTAATTTTTTTTTAAAAAAAAGGTAAAATGTCATGGAATGTCATACATGTTATAAGATAAAATTCTATCTTTGTAAGTGAAGATACTTTAAAGATAAAATTGTCCTTTATTCTCCATCACATGGAAAAAAATATCAGAAGATTGTTTCAAATGTACAGAATTTCCCCATGCCTGTGCATTGATTTTATTGACAGATGCAATTAGCAAGGATGAAGTAGAATTTAGACCATCATCCTAAGTTCCACTCAGACTAAAGACTTTTGGGTGGAGGAATGTGTTTTCCTTCTCTTCTTCTGACTTACCCAACAATGTTCCTCATCATACTATCTCCATAATTTCTCTTAAAATCAAACTAGCAAATAACCATATGTGATCACCTCTTCTAGGTATTCCTTGAGAAAATAAATAGCTTCAAGTTTCAGAAGGTCAAAATAAGACTCAGATAAAAGAGTAAGCACACCTAGTGGCCTACTACATTTCAGGTATCTGAAGATTGGAATTGCTTCTTCCAAAGAAAATTGCAGATAATACTTTTTATTATATTGATAGTATTTCCTTTTGAAGTTAACACTAACTTTTAATATTTCCCCTTATTTATGGTATATTGTTTTCTCAAAAGGCAATACAATTTTATTGATTTGTTACTTACAATGGTTTCTCTTCCTATACACATAGGAAATATTTGAGTGTTATTAATATATTAAGTTGATGATTACAAAATGTAGGTGACACTCTTTGGAAGGTAATATATCTTTATATATGTAAAACAATTAGGCAAAAGATCTTTGTAAATAATCACTGGCAAGTACCAACTGGAGTTGTGCAAAAAAATTTGTCTTATTATTTAGGTATTTAAAATAGTTCTATATCTATGTGAGGAATAATAACTGATATGAAACAAAATAAGTCTCTTTGCATTTGAAACAATCTTCTGATATTTTTTCCATGTGATGGAGAATAAAGGACAATTTTATCTTTAAAGTATCTTCACTTACAAAGATAGAATTTTATCTCATAACATGTATGACATTCCATGACATTTTAAAGTGTCAGTAAGCAACAGATTAGTTTGATTTGATATGTTTGTCAATATTCTTTCTCCAGGAATTACTTCCACACAAATATTCATTGTGAGTATAGGATGTATTTTATCCCTCAGTGGTTTACTTTGTTTTCTGATCAAAGATAAATTTTGGACCTACAATATATAATTCTCAGTGATTATTTTAATGAGAGAAAGGGCAGACACATAAACTGAATCTATATTTTAGTCTCAAGTCAGTTCCTCCCATAGCTGATCATAGAAATGTTATCAAATAAGATCTCTTGCAAAAGTAAAAAAAAGGAAGAAACCTGTTTTAGTAATAGTTCAAAGGAAAACAGTCTAGGATATTTAAATGAGCCAGCTACCTGCTGTTGCTGCTAACAGGACTAACAAAATGATGAGCTCATTCGTTACACATAAAAATATGAACAAGGAGTCCTCAGGTCCTGGTCATTAAAAGGGTAGCACAAAATGTATGCCCTGGGTACTCTCCAACTAAAGGATTACATTCAGCTCCATTCAACAAGTTTGAAGGGAATAATGACATTTATAAATGACACAGTGCTCCAAAGAGATTTCTAAAATTTTTCCTCTCGAAGTATAGGTAGAGAAAACAGAAGATCTTTCTGTACTAGTAATTCCAACTTTTACCAATTGTGCAAATGCTTACTGTCTTCTGAACACTGTGCAGGGCTTTCACTAACTTCTCAATAATGGCTATGTAAAGCGGGTGTAATGATCGCAATACATAGAAAGGAGTTAAGGGCAATTCATTTGGAGCAAAGAAGACTATGAATAAAAATAACACTTTAATATTTGAAGGACTGATATATACATAAAGCAGTTACCTTGCACCAGAGGATAGAAATGAAATTTGCGATTGGAGTTGGAGAGAGGTAACTTTCTACTTCTTTTAAGAAGACACTAAGTAGAGTTGGAAAATGAAGTCAGAGTCTTTGTGAGATAATAAGATTCCAGCCACTAAATGACTTTAAATCTGATGTTGAAGCCCTCCTTCTAAAAATGTATCAAGGAGGATTGATTCCCTATCAGAGGGAAGATTTCATCATTTGACTTACAAGTTCTCCCAAGTTAAAATCTATGCTTCTAATGATTGTTTGATATCCACTCTCAATTTCCTCTTTTCTCCTGAACATTAAAGCTACACGTTAAAATATGGAGGCATCCAAGGCACATGGGAAGACGGTAACAACGTCTGCAATGCTCCAAGAGAAAACAGAATGCTCCATCGGCTCTTGCAATTTCCTAGAGATGATGGAGAAGACAGGATCAAGAAGATGGACAGCCAACACAGTGTGATCTTCCTGTGGCTGTTCCGGGGGTTCATATCACATGTGTGGGGAATATTGGAATACCTTATCTGGAGCCAAATAGAATTAGCCATGAGCAGCATTCCAATGGGCAAAACCAAAAGACCAAGAGGGCAGCTGCCTGCGGGAGACATTTTTGTCTCCAGAATCAGCCCTTAAAGTCATTTCCTGTTACCTATCTGACTTGATTGTGTATAAATAATCATCTTCCCCATGGTGTTTCCATGTGACATTTTTATTCGGAATTCCTCATGAAGATAAGACAACTCTAATGAAAATCCAATCTGGTGGCAGTAAAACAAATTTAAATCTGATTATTCCTAGACTGATTCCAGCTCACTGACTGACTTAATTCTATAGGCCATCTTACGTTAGGTATATTGGCTAGTCAAGTCTTGCTCTCTTGTTCATTTTTTATTTTAACTTTGAGCTAAGCACAGAGTCAGATCAAATGAATTGACTGAGAGCACTACTTAAGACAGCATATTGGACGTGCCAGGATTTTACTAATCCCTGCTCCTCTGACTAAGTACTGTCCCTTCTCTCCCACTGTAAGAAGTTGTTTCCTTTTACTGTTTAATGAGCTGTTTTAACCATATACATTAAGGAAATGCATACTTGTGAATATGATCACATTTACCAAATATATGCGATCATATTTTCCTCTATCTCCCTGGTATTTAATTTTCTCTCTTTTACATTATTTGATGCCAGTTAGGTTATGATAATTAGTATCTGTGTTCATGAGATAGTTTATCCGAAAGTGAACATACTCAGCTCACGATGGGAGCTGGCTTTGGGATTCTGAGTAACTCTCTGTGTTTTTCTCGTTGTGACACACGTGCATTACTCTGTATTCAGCAGTATTTACGGCTCTTTGAAGTACATCTGACTTACATGAAAATCCAATCGGGTGGCCCTGGGGTAGTGATTCTTTTGTACTGTCTGTTGTTCGAAGATATGTTGACATGATTCTGCTGAGAAGAGAGATGACCAGCTAAGAAGGAAATACGAACTTTTCGCCTAATTTTCCAAGATCTTGAACTGTTTATGGTGTCACATGTGTGTGATACAAATGTAAGGGGTCATAAAGAACCTTTCCATAAAATGAAGCATGGGCAAAATATTCATATTATGAAAGAAAACAACACAAAGAGAATACTAGTGAAAATAGTTGTTTAAATTTAATTCTGATGTTGTTTTCTAGCTTTTGAAGATGCATGTGTGTGTGCATGCTCACGCACACACACGTGCTCAAATTCATGAATATATCAAACTATTTGTGAATCCTTTGTATGGGCTCCCCCCTGTTCTTCCAAACACAGCCCAAGTGTCCAACCATTGGGCGACCAGTAGTGACAAAATATTAAGGACAAAAGAGAAGGGTCAGTGCTGGCTTCCTATGACAGCGAGAGCTTTGAGAACGAGTGTAACTGTCCTTTTAGAGCTCTTCTATCTCCCTTGTGGAGCACAGATTCCCAGACACTACCACAATTATTGCAGCCATGCTTCCTCTGGAGCCGTTGACAGCGTGTCTATGTTAGCAGAGCTCTGTATAGACCTCCTGTCGAAGGGTGTGTGGGTGTGTGTGAACGTGTAGACACGTGCATAGACCTTGAGAGGACTCACCAATGGGCCCATTTACACAGAGTCCAGGAGAATATTATGTGTCTATACGCACGTAGTTGACTCTCTGGAATGATAATGACATTGATATGAGATACCACGTTTTCTGGCACTTGACACAATAGTAATAGTTTAAAATTAATTAGGTTCTATACCAATCTTTGAGATACATATTGTTATTGTTTTCATGTACTGATGAGGAAACTAAGCTCAGAGATGCTAACACCTTTCCTAAAGCCACACAGCTGGTATGTGTTGAAGACAGAATTGAGGTCAGGCTCTCTGATACCATAAACCCTACTCTTCACCACCATGTCATGTTGCCATTGTAGATTTACTTTTAATATATATGTATATATATATATATATACATATATGTAAACAAACTAGAGTCAGAGTTTTTAATTAAGAAAAGGTATTAAAAATTTTTTAAAAATCACAAAGCAAATATTTACATTTTTCATAGCTCAAGTAGATTCTGGTTAGATATTTTAAAATGTTTCCACATAAAAATTTAATGTCATATATAAATATCTAAATGTGAAAAAGTAATATAAAATGCAAACACATGCTTTAAAAAGCATACTTTTTTATTCATACCAGGAGACTATTATTTTTTCTATATGGTAAGAAATATATGTGGGGGAGAAAATAAAGATGTTCTACATAAGTAGAATAAATACAATTGCACAGTTAAGAAGTACCAAATTAACATATGCATGTGTACTGTCTACAAAAGTTCAAGCAGGGCACTGAGATAGCTGAATAGGGAATACAAGAACCACAAGCAATTGTACTTTTTGTTTTTAATGTAGAGTAAAATTCATTTTGCTTATGGGTTTTTTTTTTCATTTTCTTTTTCTTTTCCTCTTTGGTGGATGTGAGGTCCAGTAAAAATCTAGATGGTTACTGAGGGAATTATCAACTGGTGAATGTAAATTTCTTTAGCCAAGTGGCTTGGGAAGTATTTTATAGGAGAATAGGTATAGGATGACAACCTAGGATTATAAATGGCTTCCTTATGAAGGAATCCAAGACATGTGGGAAGTTTCCTGCAGTCTCCTCCCACCCACAATTTCTTCCTCACCATGTTAAATATGTCTTTGATGTGTAACTTTTTGAATTGTTTCTTGCATCTGAAAGCAGATGTTTTGTGTCTTTTCAACCATGGATTTTTAAAAATTTAATCTTTTCATATTTAATGGAAATAAATATTAAAATATGATATAGAATCGGATACCAAGAGATGCCACTTCCTTTTTTGTATCTGGAGATCAGCATTATAAGCAAAGTGTCTTTGTCTTCCTGCAAAGGTCCTGTTTTGAGAGCTAACTTTCCTGCTGTGAGGTTGGTCTACCTCTAAGCCATCTCCCACTCCTTTTTGAGATTTTTGGTCTACACCACCATACGCCTACTTTTCTCTTTCCACTCCAGGGCCCTAGTGTAGCAGCAGCTCTATTTCCAAGGAGGAGAGGAGAGCGGCAGGACAGACAAGCTTGTCAAGCACGTGCATAGCGGTGCATAGCAGGTGCAGGAGCTAGGGGTCCTGAAAGTCAGGGCAGTGCTCCAACTGCTCAGAGGATGCTCTGCTGTGTTTGCAAAGACAAGGAACAGGAAATAAAAAAATCCCCTGATTACTCAAGTGAGAACATGCCAAGCCATCTTGGTAAGTAAAGTACCCTCTGGCTTGGCATGAAATTGTTGGCATTGTAATTGGTGAATAATTACTGTTGCTGTGTCTGGACATTCTCATTTGTCTCTCAAAACAAAATAAAGCATAGTTGGCATTTAAAGTCTCTTTCTGACTTTCAAGAGTAACTTTCTTGAAATAGGAAGGCCATAAAATATACAGTCTATCCTTGCAAAATTATAAGTTACTATCGTAATCTAGATATTCCACTAATCAACTGTTACCCTTCTCCATTACCTCCTGTGCTCTGCCCACCCCCAGTGATGCCACACACCACAGTCTGAATGCAGGGGTCACTTCCCGCTGGCCCCCAGGCCTGCTCTACTCAGTTGCAAGCCACCTGTCCTTGCCTCTTTATCTACCTCATGTTCCTTCTTAATTATGATGTATTTTTATGACTACACAATGATCAGATTTTGTTCTAGGTGAAAATTGATTGAATGATAAAAGTTTGCTGTACTAGTGCTCTCCCCCAAAATTAGGCACCAAGCAAGGGAAATTGCTTCCACACTAGAAAATTTCCAAAGGATGAATAACAAATGGAGAAATGACCAGTCCTAGGCAAGGCTAAGCAAGTTGATCTTTAAAGGCCAGTCATCCTTGGTAGCGTTTTTCAAGCATACATTTTTTTTTTTTTTTTTTTTTTTTTTGTACTGGGGATTGAACCCAGGGACATTCAACCTCTGAGCTACCCCTCTAGCCTTTATTATTATTACTTTGAAAAAGAGTCTTGCTAAGTTGCTGAGGTCTCATTAAACTACTAAGGCTGGCCTCGAACTTGTAATACTCCTGCTCCCAAGTCCTGAGATTACAGGTGTGTGCCATTGCACCCAGCTTCAAACTTACATCTTTATAACAAGCCTCCATACTTATATTTAAGGATTAAACACTCATTTGAAAGATGAGATTAGAAGGAGCTAGGAATAATATGCTTTATTCTCTCTCTTTTTTTTTTTTTTCAAAGAAAGTAATATTGTTGACATGTCAACCTAAACAATAACAGGGAGATGCTCTGATCTCCTTAGTCCTGATAACGAATTTATTCAAGCAGAAACATTGGCGTGTGTGATGCGCTTGTCCTGGCAGATCAAGACCACATCCAAGGAGGTTGGCCAGGGGAAACTTGAAGGAAGAAGAGTGAAGCACAACTGATTTGTTCTGAGCATTGTTTTCAGAGACTTACCGTATCTTTCCTTAGTGGAGACAGTGCATCAGGGAGGTGTTCCTGCCTCGCAGGCCTGCTGTCCATGCGCCCCGTGTGGCAAGCTGCAGTTTGAAAGTCCTCGGCAGCAGCTCTGGTTGCAGACCCGTGTACCCGTGCATGAGCCCTGCCCCGAGTCTCTGTGACAGTCCTTCTCACAGGCACCAGTGCCCAAGGCTCTCTATTCTTAGCCTCTTGGTTTTATTTATTCAGTTTCTGTTAGAGTTTGACATAAGAGACTGGATTTTGATTCTGATAACTTCAATAACTGAGGGGCATGTTTTGCATGAAAACATGCGAAGGACATGCATGAAAACATGAAAAGAAATAGAATCTCTACTCACTTATTCTTCTCAAATTGCCTTCTTTTTCTATTCTGTTTCTTTGAAACATCTTATACATTAGTTGACTTAGGAAAGTTATTCTCAGGCTTTACAGTAAGTGCCGCTAAATACTACCTAGATTTTATAGTAAATACTGTATATAATTTACTATTTTCAGTAAATTATGCTTATTAATTATTTAATTTAAAATTGCAATAAAACTAAATGAGAGAAGCCTTCTTTGTGGGCAAAAGATTATTTTATATGGAATGAAGTATTTCAAGAGGATTCTCCTATGTCTGGGTTAGATTTTCTAGTAACTATATCTTACATATTCAATATAAAATTTATATTCATTGAAGGTAAAAACTGAAACAGAATTATATATATAATATATGTAATAGTTTTTATCAGAAATCAAATTTGGTAAAAGTGAGTTATCTTAAATGGTCCAATGTGTCCAAATGTCTAAAACATTTTTCTTAAGCATAATAGTAAATTCCTGCAGGAGCCATCAAATCTTTGTATGTGGAAATAATATTCAAAGACATAATAATGGTATCAATTTCCCAAGAAGTGCAAACTATTTTATTTCCTAAAATAATGTTTAAAAATGCACACAAACATTTTGGAGATTTCTATCATGTCCCCCAGAGAGCATAAACTTTTTATGGTTATCCAATTTGGCATCTATGAATAAACATTTTATTGCTTATAATTCTGTTGGGTAAAAATCAAATAATCGAGAAATTTCCATCCTGTGTATTTTAATGAAATTTCTTTCCATATTTTAAACTTACCCTGAAGGCATTTTTTTTCCTATTTAAATTGTTTCAGTGGTTTGAGGAGGGAGAACGTATTTGTATTTAGAATAATATAACTTTTAATGTTTGCACTGGAAGATATCCTACAGGACCATCTCTAGAATAACTTCTTCACTTAGTGAGACCCTGTTTCAAAATAAGGAATAAAAAATAGGTCTGGGGGGTGTAGCTCGGAGGTAGAATGCCCCTGATTTCAACCCCCAGTACCACAAAAAAAATGGGATTGCAAAGAAGTTAAATAAACCACCTGAGATCCTTTCAGGCATGCCAGTTCCCAGTTCATGCCATAGATAAGTCAAACAAACATCTACTGAGTACTTAGTTTTCTAAGATAATTGAGAAATAATGTCAGAATTCTAGGAGCTTATAATCTAATAGGATAAATAGATCCATAAATAGAACATTTCAATAAAGTGTATTAAACGTGGTAATAATGGTTAGTGCAGGAAAAATATAAAAGAAGAACTGGTTCATATAGTAAGTGGTTTCTCTCTCTCTCCCTCTTTTTTTTTTTTTTCTGGTGTGGTGCTGGGGTTTGAACCCAGGGGCATTCTACCTCTGAGCTACACCCTTTAGTTCAGCCCTATTTTATTTTTTATTTTGAGATAAGATATCACTAAGTTGTTGGGAGTCTAGCTACATTGCTGAGGCTGTCTCGAACCTGAGATTCTCCTGCTTCAGCCTCCCAGGTTCTGGGATTATAGGTATGTGCCACCACTCCTGACACTTTTATTTTTCTTCAAATAACATGTATTGGGCACCTCCTATACTGCCAGCTAGTAAGTACTGGCAACTAAAATAGATCTAGTTCCTGAACTCAGCATTCTTAGTGTTCGGGGGGGAATAGACGTCAATTCATTAATTACATAAAAATGTACAATTAAAACTGAAACAAATGTTCTGAAAGAAAAAACACAGACTAAAGGCATCTAGCAAATTAAGTTGGTGAACCCAAGGTTCAAGAAAAGCTCCCCTTTCATCCTGTCACCTCAACAATCCACAGGTGGAAGGGGTCAGTCTCACTAACTTTAATAGTCAACTTCTTTTTTAAAAAAGTCCTTTTGTTTTAAATTTGGAAATAACAGATTCTCTTCTGGACATTCCAGTTCCTGCAGAAATGGAATCACGGGTTTGGAGTGTCACAGTCACAAAGAACACCCACTTTGCCAATGGGCTACTTGAGCAGCTGCTGGTGAGAGTGCTGTTGGCACAGGCACTGGTGGGAGTGCTGTTGGCATGGAGACTCCTGTCCCCCTGTCACTGGTCCTGGGATGTCACGGGCCACTCCACTGGAGCACCCTCTTGAGGAACCTACTCTCTTACAGGGCTGCCAGCAAATTGAACTATCCTGATAAAAGACAGGATGTTAATGAAGTTGCAGAAGCTTGAGCTCAGGAACCTTAATTTGCATAGGTCTGTTCCAAAACCCTACATATTCATCTTATTCACATATTTTTGTGAAAATTGGAAAGGCAGACATCTCAGTCTCTACAAATTAACAATTCTTTCCTTTTTTTTTTTGTTTTTTTAAAGCCCAATTACCCATAATTGTAAGCTTTATGCTATGTGACACTTGGACTCATCCTTCTCATGAGGATATCGCTGATTGGCAGGTAGTAGTTTGCAAAACTGCTGTCTTCTAAAGAGGAAGCTAGAAAAAGCAAGCCTTAACTACTTCTTTGAAAAGATATTTGGTAGCCATGAAGTACAACAGTCTTGCTACCAAGATATTATGCTCGAGGCTCATAAATTAATGAGTGCTGGGAAAACAAGAAGTATTCTAAGACATTTCACTCACACACACACACACACACACACACACACACACACACACACACTTAGATATCTGGCTATCTTTTAAGACATAATATCAGCCCTCCCAAAGACTTCCAATATTGTTCCTTGAATTTTTTTTTCTTTTGTGTTGGGAATTGAACTCGGGGGCATTCTACTTCTGAGCTACCCCCTCAGATCTTAAAAAACAAAAAACAAAAAAAACTTTTTTTTGAACAGGGTCTTGCAAAGTTGCTGCGGGTCTCACTAGGCTGCAGAGGCTGGCCTCAAACCTACTATCCTCCTGTCTCAGTCTCCCAACTACTGGGATTACAGGTATGTGCCAGTGATCTCAACTTATTCCTTGATTAAATTCATTCAATTCTGTCTGAATCCTAAAATCCTGCTGCACCACCACCACTGTCATCTTTCTATTTTTACATTTAGAAAAGTCCCATGGAGTACCTGGCCAAAAATAATACTAATAATAAATAGGAGAAAAAACAAGTGAGATATATTCTGAGAGATATGGTCAATATAAATTAATCGATATATGATATAAGAAGATTATGTCACATCTTATATTAGTCAGAGACCAATTAGGAGACAGACATCTCACAAAGCAATTGAAACAGGGATTATTTAATATAAAAAGCATTAGTTATAACAGGAAGCTAGATATTAAGAACTGAAGAAAACTCTAAGGAATATAAGAATAACAGACACAGGGAAAAGCTCCTACTTCTAGTTCTGAGGCAGAGCACTCAAGGAAGGAACAGATCTAGAAGATTCTATCTTCCTTTCATCTGACTGGGGATGAGATTCCAACTCTACTGGAGAGGATATGGCTTCGCCTGCCTGGCTGGTGGAGGCCTTGCTGAAGTGCTCTCAGAACCCCTGCTCTCTAGGGAACAAGGGAAGCTACCTATGCCGAGATACCCTGCTGAAGAACTCACTGAGAAGCCATGTGCTGGAATATCATCCTGGGAAATTGCCCTCTAGGCCCGAGAAGCTGCCCAAAGTACATCCTTCCTGTGCTGCAGACTCCTGAGAAGCAAACTGAGGAGAGCATACCCAGACAGCCGAAAGAATCCTTCCTCCTTCAGGCTCCCTCTGTCACCTACCGACAAAGCTGAACATGAAGCCAACTGGCAAAAGGAAAATTCTTCGGTCTCATAAATAGGCATCTATGGTGGATTTGGAACTGAGAAGCATAAATCAGTAACTGGCACACCCCCCCAAGCAATTGTCATTGCCAACAACTTTCAAACCAGGCTGATATTTAAAAGCATGGGGAAAAAAATGGAAGACAAAGGAGAATAATGATTTAGTGTATGTTGAGAGGAAAGCACTGTAGGGTAGATAAGGATGGTGTAGGGAGGTTGGGGTGGGCTGGGAGGTGCTCAGTGAAGGACTCTGTTATCATTGCATGTAAAGATATCAGTTTCCTGTTGGAAGAACTTAGTTGGTAGGAAACATCCTGCTAGAAACCTTGCAGTGGACTGGCCACTTCAACCTGAAACAGACAGTGGCATCACAGGCAAGGCAATAAGGTGAAATATGGAAATAACAGATATAAGAATTCAAAGTTAGAAAATACTATTTTGCTATCTCACGTGATAAAATTTTATGCATAATAAATACAACAGACTATACAGAAAGACTGTTCAAGAGAGGTCATTGAAGTTGTCAATTAGATCAGTAGAAACAATGCAGTGGTATTTTTACATCCTATAAATAATTAGAAAATATAATTTAAAAGGAGGAAAAATAACTTGTGTAACATAAAAATATTATTTGCCTAGAAATTTATCTCCCAAAGGAATATGCATGAAATTTATGAGGAAAAGTACAGTACTTTGTTGAAGTTTTGAACATAAAGAAAATCTGTATGAAGGACTGTTATGCCATGTTTTCAGATGATATATTTGTTTAATATGTAAATGATTAATAAAAAGAAAGTTAATTCCTCAATTGTCTTAGAATGAAATCCACCCTCAGTGAACTCTGATCATACATGTAAAGCAGAGTCTAATGAGATTTTTAATGTTTAATTTTTAAATATGTAAAAAAGTTAGACCATGCATATAATAAAACTTCCAATATATTAGAAAAGGACCAGAGCATACAGAACTAGAATTAAAGCTAACATATTTAAAGGACAGAAATTATGACACTCCTGAAAAAAGAAAAGAATGCTATAGGAATCAGAAAAATAAAAATAGCCAGACATCCCTCATGAAAATTAAAGATATGATAGAAGAAAGTAAAAATTAAGCAATGGGTTTCAAACAACAAAATTTAAATCTTCTACTAAATAGAACAAAGAGGTAAAAAGTGGACAACAGGATAGGAAAGAAGATCATTAGAATATTACTACCAGATGTACAACATCTACTTAGTAGAAATTGAGAAGAAAAGCACAGATAAAACATTGGGAAGAAAATTACCAAGGATGTAGTAAAAGAAACATTCCTGAAGTGAGGGTCATGTATGTATAGACTGAAAAACAAACAAACAATGGGTGTACAGCATAAGAAATTAGAAAACAGCCAGATCAGGTCTTTACTTATGATATTTTAATATTTTAGGAGACCTTAAATCTACCAAAGAGAAAACAATAAACAGGTTACAAGCAGAAGATCTGAAATAAAAGCAGTATCTCAAAATCAATTTTAGAATATAGAAAACAATTGGCCAATCTTCTATTGAGAAAACAATTCTATGCCTAGCCAAACAATCAATGAAAATATAGAATAAGACATTTTCATATTCATAGTCTCCAAAAATTTACCTCCTGAGCAACACTTTTAGGGAGCCCAGTGAAGAATGTGCTCCCATAAAACAAACAAACAAACAAACAAAAAAACCGTGACTATAACAAGAAATGGGGAAGATGTAACATTTCAGAAACAGAAGATACAACATGGAAGAAAGCAAAGGGGAAGACGTAACATCTCAGAAACTGAAGATACAACATGGAAGAAAGCAAAAAGAAGCTCTGAGGTGACATGCTGGCGGCTTAGAAAGAATACAGTCCAAATGGTAGTAGGAGGTCAGAGTTCCAGGAGGGGTGTGGATTTATATCTCCAGCTTAGAAACAAAATTAATAGGTTAACAGTGTTACAAGGTAGAAATTTGTATCAGGATATATTTTTACTAAACAGTAGATGGTGTAGGAAGCCATCCATAGATTTAAATTAAAGAGAGCAAATGAAATGAAAGAGGGGCATTAAATAATGTAAGAAAAACCAAGAGATGTACTAGCAGGGAAATTAAATTGTAATATACTGCAAGAGTAAAACATATCTCCATAGTTGTGATAGCAAAAATATTTAACATATATTATAAAACTTCTGATAGAGTAAGATCAGAAAAATGGGAAGTGGAAATCTAAAAGATATTTACCTAATGGAATAATCAATAGAAAACCTACCAGTGTTGTCAATGTGTGAGCTGTATATTGTTTAGAGATTTGGAGGGAAATCCTAAAAACAATGGCAAGAGCAATAGGAAGTGATGGTTTCTGGAAAGTGCAGTGTGGGTGGGAATATGCAAGGATATTCCTTGCGCTTACTATATACTGTTGTTTCCAAGCAGCGTCATTACTGGCATTTTGGGTGGTAATGATTCTTTTTATGGGACAGTTTTATGCATTGCAGGATGTTTGGAACAACTAATCCTTGAGAGTCTAGTGTTAATTAATATCTATTCCTGTATTTATGACAAGTCTAAATATACCTATACTTTTCTGAAAATCCTCTAAAAGGAAATGGTACTACTTGAAGGTAAGAGATATTGTTATATTTCTTGGAGAAAAGTAAAAGTAATTATACAAATAAATAGAACATGTTGGGTACATAGGAAGAAAAGACATTTAACATGAGAAGACTGAGCTGGGTATGATGCTACATGCCCATAATTTCAGTACTTGGGAAGCTGAGACAGGAAGATTGCAGGTTTGAGGCCAGCCTCAGGAACTTAGGGAGGCCCTCAGCAACTTAGTGAGACCCTGTTTCAAAAATAAAAGATAACATAGGAGTGGGAGTGTAGATCAGAGGTAGAATGCCCCTGGGTTCAGTCCTCAGTACCAAAATGAGGAGAATACTGAGTACATATTATGCAAATATATTTAAAATTTTAATAAAATATAATTTTCCTGGTGAAATAAAATAAAAATTATAAAAAGTAATAAAAATGACAATGAGAAGAGAAACATATACCCAAAACTGATCTTCAAACAAACACACACACACACACACACACACACACACACACACGTAAAAAATACAATCTAGTCTTATATTACATGGAGTTCCAGGAACTTTCAAGAGATAGATATTTTCACACTATTGGAACCATTCTATAAAAAGAATTGGAAAGTTTTCTTTATGGCAATAATACTAAAATGGAAAGTGTGGGCACACACACATATGCAAATCCTGCTGACCAATTTTATTTTACTTGTGGGTATAGATTCAAATTTTAAAAGAAAAAAATCAAGTTTTATTTGTCTTATTTAGCAATACATATAAGGGCTCTGAGGGGGCACTGGGGATTTAACCACAGGGCATTATACTTCCAAGCTACACCCCAGTCCTTTTTATTCTTATTTATTTATTTTTTATAAATTTTGAAACAGACCTCAAATTTGCAATCTTCCTGTTTCAGCCTCCCAAGTACTAAGATTATAGGTATGAGCCACCATGCCCAATAAAAAGGATTTTTACATTACAAACTGGGTAATGACCAATCATGCAAGAATGCTTCATCAGAAAATGTATTAATTAATAAATGGATGGAACTCAAGAATATTATGCTGAGTACACCCAGCCCCAAAGAACAAATAGATGTATGTTCTTATATGTGGAAGCTAGAGAGGTACTTGAATAAGGGCAGCGTCAGATAGATGAGCAGAGACTCTAGGGGAGTGACTGAGGGGGAGAGGGAAGGGAGTGGGGGGGATGAAATCATAAAGAATGAAATAGTAGAAATAATGTTATGAACAAACACAAACTTGCCAATTCTAATCTCAAAGACTTGCTGGGTGTGTGTGTGGGGGGAGCTGGTGGGGAGGGCAGCAAGAGTTGTGTGCATGTATTTTTCTAACATTCTGTATCCCATTGTGATGGAAAATTATAGTATATGCAATAAAAAAGATTATCAAAGGATAAAAATTATTCATCAATCTCTATAAATACTAATAAATATATTTTGATTAATTACAACATATAAATATATGTTGTAAATATAAATATAAATATTACTGATATGATAATACATAACCTTGGAACATTAGAAATAGAAGGATAGTTCCTTGATTTTTTTTTCTTTTCTTTTTTTTTTTTTTTGCGGCACTGGGGATTGAATTTAGGAGCATTCTACCTCCCAGCTATACCCCCAGCCCTATTTTTTATTCTTTATTTTGAAACAGGGTCTCACTAAGTTGCGGAGTGCCTCACTAGGTAGCTGAGGCTGGCCAAGAACCTGGATCCTTCCATCTTAGCCTCACATATGCTGGGATTACAAGCGTGCGCCTGGCTTAGTTCCTTGATTTTTAAAGAATATTATTAGTTGTTTAGGATTTTAAGTTTTCAATATTTTCATTATTTTGGGTTAATAATTTTGTTGATGTCCAATTTCATTATACTGTCCTAGGGAACACCAGACAACAACAGCCAACATTATTTTTAGTGAGGTATTCTCATCCAATTAGAATGCTAGCTGGGCATGTTGGTGCGCACTTGAAATCTCAGTACTTGGGAGGCTAAGACAGGAGGATCGCAAGTTTGTGGTCAGCCTCAGCAACTTGGTGAGGTCCTCCACAACTTAGTGAGACCCTATTTCAAAATACAAATTAAAAAATAGTGCTGGGTAAGTAGCTCAGAGATAGAATGCCCCTTAGTTCAATCTCTAGTAACCCCCACCCCCGCCACCAACTAGAATGCTGCCAGGCATGCACACTACTGCTATTATTATTATTATTATTATTATTATTATTATTTTTTGTGGTACTGGGGATTGAACTCAGGGGCATTCTACCTCTGAGCTATACCCCCAGCCCTATTTTTTATTCTTTATTTTGAAACCGAGTCTCACTAAGTTTAGGAGTGCCTCACTAGGTAGCTGAGGCTGGCCGCGAACCGGGATCCTCCGGTCTCAGCCTCCCGAATGCTGGGATTACAAGCGTGCGCCACCACGCCCGGCTCACTACTGCTATTATTATTGCCACGTTGTTCTGAAGGTGGTAGCCAAGGCATCAAATAAGAAGATGAGGAAAAAAGAAGAAAGCATAAAAACTATTGTGAAAAAAATCATTTTTATTTGCAATAATAGGACTGTCTAATTTCAAACATCTCTTGAAAACAATAAGTTGAAATGCGGCTGATTTAAAGTTAATAAAAAATAAAAATTAATATGCACAAACCAAAGGGCTTATTCTCTACAGAAAATAAGAAGTGGCTAACAAACAAAAATTTACATATATTTCTTATTTAGAAAGAGCAACAAAAATATAAAATAAAAATAGCTAAGATGCACATATTATATGGTTGTATATTTGAACAAATGAAGAGACATAATCTATGAAAAGACTGCATTTTACTAGTGCATCTTAATCATACGGAACCATGGGTTTCCTTGTGGAATATTTGTGCATGCAAGTAACCTTCTTTTATCATATCCACCCCTCTTACCCCCCTTTATCCTCCCCACTCCCTCCCCCTTCTTTAATAGCGTTCCTGTAATACTTCCTGTCCTCTTTCCGCCGAGATTCCACATGTGAGTGAATACACTACACTTGTCTGAGTCTGACTAATTTTGCTTAACGTTATGATCTCCAGTTCTATCCATTTTCCTGCAAATGACATGATTTCTCTTTTTTATATGGCTGAATACATATCACATTTTCTCATCCGTTCATCCATTGGCAGATCCCGAGGCTGAGTCGATGACTCAGCTATGGTGATAGTGTTGTGATAAGTGTGAGTCTGCAGGTATCTCTGTTGTACGTCAACTTTGCATCCTTTGGGGTTACCCAGGAGTGGTATAGCTGGATCATGTGGTGGTCCTATTTTTAGTTTTTTTGAGGATGTTCCATATCAATTTCCATTGTGGTGAGCTACATTTACATTCTCACCAACAGTACACAAGGGTTCCTTTTCCTTGCGTCTTTGCCAGCATTTATTTTTATCTCCGTTCTTGATGTCCATTAGGACTGGGCTGAGATGGAATTTCAATGTAGTTTTGATGTCTATTTCTATGATGCCTAAACATTTTGAACATTTTTTCATATAATTATTGGCCATTTTTGAGAAATGTCTGTTTAGTTCATTTGCCCCCTTCTGGGGGTTGTTTCTTTTTCTTGGCATTAAGTTTTTTTGAATCTTTATATATTCTGGATATTAATCCTTTATTGCAGGAGTAGCTGGCAAAAGATTTTCTCCCATTCTGTAGGCTGTCTTTTCAAGAGTTCATATTTAAAGCTGTCAATCTTCTCTAAATTATAATCCAATTTAAAAGAATTAATATAAAATATTTTTTTTCTCTCTGGGAACTTGATTAAATGATTTACATTTAGTCTAAAGAAATAAAGAAACCTGAATAGCTATAAAAATCAAAGAAAAGTTACAAAATAATACATAATTTCCATATCTAAAGCAAGATGATTCTGGTGTCAGAGCAGATAGTTTAATCACAAAGATAAAATAGAAAAAATAAAAGACCAAAAAATTCATAACTGAGTAACAGTAAATTTAAAAACTAAAGTCAGTGGGGGAAACAGATGGACTATAGTTCTGGGATAACAAATGGTTTTTAAAAATAAGATAATTCACTGTTCATCTTATAATGGAATAAATTTCAGATGAGAAAGTGCTAGAAGAGAACATTTTAAAATGTTGATTGATAAAATCTTTGGATGAGGGTAGTTTAAAAAAATATGGCCCAAAGTCTGATATTATAAATTAAATATTTAAAATTTAATTACATAAAAATTACAAATCACAACTTCCTATGGTAAAACCAAAAAAAAAAAAAGGAAACATCACAATAAGAAAATCAATTACAAAATATACAAAGTATCCTTATAAATATAAATACATAAGTATTTAATACATAAATCATTCTGAAAAGAATTGGGAAAAAACCTAATGGGAAACAAATTAAGTTCACTAGAGAAAATGTATAAATTGCTCAAATGGCTGTTTTAGATTCTTGTGGTGGAAACAGAAATTATATCAACTCTCTTGTATGTAATTTTAACAGTGTTTATATAATTCTTCAGAATGTACACATCTTTTTATCTAGTAATTCTATTTCTAGGAATTGATCCTAAGGAAATAATTGAGTAAGTACACAAAAGCATACACACACACACACACATACATACACACACACACACACACATACACACACTGATCCAACTTAGGTATGGTATAGAATCTTTTTGTATATTACTGTATTTGCTGATATTTTGCTATTTTTTCTTTTTGTTCATGAGAGATGTTGGTATTCATCTATTTGGATTTGTTTTAACATAATGCTGGTGTTATAGAATGAGTTAGGAAATATTTCCTTGGTTTCTATCTCCTGGAATACATTGGGTGCAGCTGATATAATTTCTTACTTAAATATGTAGTAGAATTCTCAAGTGAAACTGAGCTTGTTCACCAACTCCACTGGTAAATTCTACTAAATTTTAGTAAGAAATGAGCCTAGTGTTTTTCTCTTGAATGATACAAAATATTAATTTATTTAGTAGATATATTATTAGGTATACACTAACAGTATATTTTTCTCTTTGTGTGAGTTTTGGTAGATTACATCCTTTAAGGAACTGGCCTGTGTCATCCAAGTTATCAAGTTGATGGGTATAGAATAGTTTTTTAGAATTTCTTTCTTACCCTTTTAATATCCATGGGTTTGGTAATAATAATAATTTTTCCATTTCTTATATTGACAATTTGTGTACTCTCTCTCTGCCTTTCTCACTCTCTATTTTGCTGTTGTTCCAGCTAGAGGCTTACAGTTTTATCGATCTTTTCAAAGAACCAATTTCTTTTTTTGTTGATTTTTTTCTCTTGGTTCTGTCTTCAGTTTCTTTGATTTTTGGTCTATTATATTTTTTCCGATGGTTTTAGGCTTAAATATTTTTCCTCTTAAATATTTTCCCTCTACTTTTGTAGAGGAACTATAGTTCCTTCTCTCTGAAGAAATTCATTTAACATTCCTGGCTGGGCAGGTCTGCTGTTGTTGAATTTTGTGAGTTTCTGTTTGTCTGAGAGAGTGTCTCTTTCATGTTTTAAGAATAATTCTGTTGGAAGTACAGTTCTAGGATGGTGGGTTTTCTTTCAAAACTTTAAATGTTTCACTGCATTATTTTCTTGTTTGCCAAGTTTGTGGTGAGAAATGTGCTACAATTTCTGTTTTTGTTCTTCTATAGGTATGATGTATTTCCTCCCCGTGACTTTTTTTTTAATTAGCTCCTCTTTGTTTTAGGTTTTCTAGAGTTTGGAAATGAGTTAATGTATAGCTGTTTTGCTATTTATCCTGTTCTTGACCTTTCTGCATCCGTTATTTGGTACTGTGATGACCGTTTTTAGTTTTAGAAAGTTTTCTGTCATTGTTACTTCCAGTATTCATTTGCTCCATTCTTTCTTCTCTTTATGATATTCTGAATATGTATATGTTACACCTTTTAAGATTTACTACAGTTCTTGGATATCCTCCTCATTTTTATAATTATTCTTTTCATGTTTGTATTTCAGCTTACAAGTTTGTATTGACAATCCTTAGGACTCACTGAGTTTCTTTCCTTGACTGTGGCGAGTCTACCGATGAATTCATCATAGGCATTCTTCATTTCTGTACAGTGTTTCTTAGTTTCAGCATTTTCTTTTAATTCTTACTTAGAATTCTTATCTATATTCCTTGCGGCTGCTATGGGAGAGCAGAGTCCTCCCTGTGGTGGTGTGAGTCATAGTGGGACAAACATTTAGAAAGTTTCTTCTACTCTTTGACCAAGTGTTGGTTGAAAGAAATGCTACCAAAACTGTAACAAAATGAGGCATTATACTTCCAGAAAAATTTCAAGAACAGTACTGCAAGCAACAGTAGTAGCTGTGGGGTCAGGCTCTAAAGGAAAGGGTGGGGCGATTCAACCAATTAGTATGAAAGTTGGAGATGAACTCTTTCTCCCAGAATATGGATGCACCAAAGTAGTTCTAGATGACAAAGATTATTTCTTAGAGTTGGTGACATTCTTGGAAAGTGTGTCGACTGAAATAAATCACTTTTGAAATGGCATCCTGGAAAGCTGCCCATTCCACTGAAGTTCTGAAATCTTTCATCATGTAGATAATTTCCATGTTTCTCTTTTATAATAAACTTATGATAATCTAAACTAATGACATCCACTGTTTCAAAAATTTTGTTTCTCTCTACTGGTATAAACATTTCCAAATAAAATGTATAAATGAAGAAAAATTCTTATCTATAAAATTACATTACAAATCTGTTATTGCATGTTGTCTACTTTTACAAGGATTCTTTAACAATTAATCAGAAGTACTTTACATTTGATATTTATGATACTCTAAAATCTATGTCATAGTTGATATCTAATATCTGCTATTTCAAAATCTGTGCCATATTTGAATCTGGATTGAATGCTAGTTTTAATTTTGTGACTGTATTTTTTCTTGTTATTTAAATATGAATTGCATTTTTTGAAGATAGACTTGATGTACTGGATAATACAAGCTGTGGTTAATGGGCTTTTGGTGTGTGCTTTTATGTTAACCTGGTTGGATGGGATGTGTTTAATGTATGTGGTAAGTGACAGTGTGTCTAAGTCAGCATTTTTCCTTCTGTAACCCCAAAACAACTGACCACACAATTTAGAGGAAGGAAGATTTATTTGCTCACACTTTTGGAAATATCAGTGTTCAGTCCATGTCAGGCCAGGTCCAGAGCTCAAGATATGACAATGGAAAGAAGAGGGAGAGAGAAAGAAAGTGTGAGAGAGCAGTCAAGGCTCTGCTCTCACATCACGGAGACTGGAAGCACCATCCTCCGGCAATGGTAGTAGATTGCTTCTGGGAACCAGCCCCAGACTGCCTACCCACTGCAGCCACTTCAGTCATCCCCTTTATTAAGATAACATTACAATAAATCTGCTTTTGCACATCTGCCTTGGTTTCATTTATGATTCTAAAATTGGGTTGCAATCCAGACCAAACATGGTTTAGTATGGTTTACTCCCTTACATGCGCAGGCTATATTTATAGCAAGAGGAAAAGAAGTGACTTACGAAGGGAAAAGTAAGGTAAGATACAGAGATAGCTGGGTTGGTTACAGTTCAGTCTGATATATTTGGATATGGTTTGAAAATTTGGCTGCTTGTGATTGACTGAGGCTCACCTACTTGGTAGAAGAGTAGGTTACAGTCTGTTTGCACATCAAGTTAAGTTATAATTCACCATGAATGGATTCTCCTGTCTCAGCCTCCCAAGTACTGGGATCACAGGTGTGTAACACTATGCCCGGCTCATAAAGAAAACTTTTCGTGGGTGTCCAGTTCCCAGCTTTGGTTAGGGATGGGGTTCTTCTCTAGTCATCAATTTTCTTATTTTTCAGTTTTCCTCAGCCTAGGAGAAGTGGCTTTGTTTTTCCTTGTTCTCCTCTGGGTCTCCTAGAATCCTCCTCCACCGTCTTTCAGTTGTTAGCTACCCTCACTAGTGAATAAATGGTAGAGTAAAATTTCACTGTGCAAATAACAGTGTGGTTTCTGTATCCTCGTGGGCCTGCTTTGTCACAACACATTTTTTCTTCAGTCTTCATCTGTTTCCCTTTTCTACTGATAGTTTGTTTATAGACTATCAAGCATAAGCCATAGACTATATTTTAGTCATCATTTAATCTTTAACATCTTGCATCATTCCTGACATCTGGCACATGATACGTGCTCAAAAATAGCATGAATAAATGAGTAAATAATGGTGACAATTTTTTATTGACAAAGTAGGAGTGTCCGTGTGTGTATAAAACAAAAGGAAAACCAGCATAGAACAATGAGTGCTAATTAATGTGCTTTTCATTAAACTTTCATGCTTTTAAATGTTCTTTAATGCTTTTCTCAAGTTTCAGTCACCTTAGAATTAACTTAGGGATTAGCAGTGAAAATTGGAATAAAGTCTCTTGAAGGACATTACTCAAAAATGATTCAATTCTCCAAGTTAGACATGTTCCACATGAAGAATTTCTACTCTGTTCTTCAAGGAATTAATCTGTGAATTGCATGATTTGTCCATTCTTGTTAAACGAAGAATAAACAGACCTCTCAGGTAAAACTAATTTATTTCCCTATAGTACTCAAGACTTCTGTTAGGCTCTTTACAATATTAAAGAATATTAAACTGTGAGGTATATTTTTCCCCCAGAAAATAAACCCATCAGTACCACACTCAATGAGGACTATAAAATCCTGCAGTTGGCGATGAAGACGCATTAGTAACGCATTCCAGCCATCTGTGTAATTTATCGTGGCTCATCAGAGAAACCTATTCTGAGGATTTTTAGTGTTCATTGTCATCAATTAATAAGCATAACCTTAATAAATTTTTCAAAAGAAAAAATGACAGATGAATCTGTGAGTGGTTTTCCATGCAGATTCTTATCTTATTTGGGCATGTATAACATATCAGTTCAGATATTTTGTTGATAAATTTTACCAACATTAAATTTTCATTTCCAAGTGTCTTGATAAATTGAATTCTAGAGCATAGGATGGATTTATTTAAGAAAAGTAACATACACTTTAAGGTTTTAGATATTTTGAAATGTTTTGTACCTCACCAAGAAAGTTTCTTTAACTCAAATTCTTATTTTTTCCCCTCTTGGGAATGATAGAAGAGTTAGATTAAGTGAGAATTCTATTTGATAATGACTATTCGAATATATGAATTGGGTACTAAATTTGTCTGATACATTGAAAGAAATTATAAATCATATTCTGGCCCCAACTTTACCTGTTAAAAAAAAATGAGTCACTTTTCTTTCCAACCTGCTGTACTGAGAGAATTCTTATCTTCAGAAGTCAAGGAACAGCTGTTTACTAATGGATCACAGCAGGAGAATAAACACAGCAGTCTGGGCCAGGGATATTTTTCACTCTTGTGCAACTTGTTTCTCAATATTTTGTCCTCTGTTGTGGATTATGAAGTGTGTATGTGAAAGTAAACATCAGGCAATCACTCTTCCTCTCCCTGCATGAGGAATAATACTTCAAGGCATGTTAGCAATTCATATATTCTGAGCAATGTGTAACACAGTTCTTTATTGAATAAAATGAGTACAAATGGAAACATGGTTTGGGTTTACTTTTCTCATTAATCATGAGAGCAAGATATTAAGATGGGAATACTTCTTTTAAGTGAGTCATCCCTGATTTGCCTGCTTCTCTGTCTGCTGTATTGTCATTACTCATGGCTGCATGGCTTCCATGATAGCATGGCTATTGAAATAATCTAGATGAGATATAAGAATGAATCAGAGGAACAGTGATTGGAATAACAACATTTCAAGAAGATAAGAGTTTCCAAATACTTCAGAGAAGTCTTATATAAAAGGAAACAAAAATTAACAAACTAACAACAGTAATTGGATTTGGCAGTTAGGTTTTTGGTAATATCACAACCAAGTTAGGAACCACACTATGAGAGACACGGATTGACTATCATTATTCTTTCAAGCGGATTGGCAGTGAGGACGATAAGAACTCCTTTGGAGTTTTGTTTTGAGTAGAATTAAAAAAGTATCCATTTCTTTGGATTGGGAATATATCTGCAACAATAAATATTATGTTTTTTAAAATTATCTGTTTGAGTATGCATCTTGTGTATAACCTACTATATCACTTTACCTTCAAATACAGTGACATTTACTGATCCCTTCCTTCATCTTGATGATATTATAAAAAGAGATACCTGGAGTATAGACTCAATGACACAGAAAGAAAATACAATTTCAAAGCACAACAGGTTCTAAAGAGATATTTTGATATTGACAGAACCCTGCTGCTATACCTGCATGCTGCTCACTTCTTCCCTGAGGGCCCAGCCACATTCTGATCTCCAAAGTTTATTTCAGACAAATAGTAGAAAGAATAGGTAGCCAAAGTAATAATCATAAGGGACCTTAAGATGATATAATGACTTAAAAATATTCATAGGTACCCCCCAAACAAGGAGTAACCAATAAGATAAAATTTAGAATACCAGGTAGATAATTAAAAATGATCAGATGTAGAAAGAAACAGGAAAATACAGCCCCCAATGAGTAGAAAAATTATTAATCAAAAAGGATCCATTAATGTTTCTGATATGGTTTGGATTTAAAATATCTCCAATATCTCATGTGTTAGACAAAGCAGCCATATTCAGAAGTAGGACATTGCTGTTGGGGCAAAGGCCCTGGGGGTGTTGCCAGGGACAGTGTTTTCCTAGCTGGAATACTTCAACTTCCCTTCTTTTTCCTTTCTTCCCTGCATCCATGAGCTTTCACAAGCTCTCACTCTATCTTGGCTCCCCACAAGCCTTCCTTGAGAACTGCCAGCCTTCCTGCTTGGAAGCCAGCCTAACATGGACTGACTGAAATCTCCAGATATGTGAACAAATAAAATCCTTATTCCTCTAAGTTTTGCTCATCAGGTGTTTGAGCCACAGCAGTGAGAATACTGACTAAAATAGTTATGTTTAGGAAACAAAAACATTAGAAAATTTTGTTATTGATGTATTTCATATATGTAAAAACATAAGCAGATAGAAGAAAAACCATAAGACAGGAACATAAACATAACCAAACAAACACAAGCAAAAATATAAACAAATAAAAACATAACAAACATAAACAAAACCATAAATAAACATAAAACATTAAAAAAACAGGAAACAAGAAAAACATAGAAGTCAGACTTAGACACATATAAAAAAATTATATGTGAGATGAAAAATACAATGAATGGGATTATACAATGCAAAATAAGGAACTAGTGAACTTGAACATGTATCAATAGAAACAAACTAAAATAAAACCCAGAGGAAAAAAACAATCTGAAAAAAATTGGAAAGATCATTACTCAGCTGTGAGGCAACTTCAGTTGCATAATATGCTGCTAATTTGAGTCCCTTAATGAGAGTAAAAAATTAATCTGGAGAAATAATGACATTTTCCCCCTCAAATTTGATGGAAACTATAAGCTGACAAATCTAAGAAACTCAGCCATCCCCAAGCTAAATAAACATAAGTAAAACTACACCAAGACACACCAAAAAACTCAGCCAAATCCAAGCTAAATAAACATAAATAAAACTACACCAAGATATTGTGACTCATATTATGATGAAGAGAAAATTAAAAGAAGCATCAATCACAAGAAACCAATGATGAAGCTAGGTGTGGTGGCACATGCTTGTAATGCCAGTACTTGGGAGGTTGAGACAGGAGGATGTCAGGTTTGTGGCTAGCCTAAGCTACTTAGTGAGGCCCTTGCAACTTAGTGAGACCCTGTTTCAAAATATAAAATAAAAAATAGGGTTGAGGGTATAGCTCAAAGGTAGAATGCTCCTGGGTTCAATCCACAGTACCACCAAAAAGCAAACAAACAAATACAACAAAACAGGAATGAACAGAAAAATCTTAAAAGTAAATAAAGAAGAAAGCTCTGATACATTAGAGAATAAAAAATTAGAATGATTTTTTATCAGCTATTTAACTGAAAAGATAGTGGAAAAGTTTATTTAGTGTATTAAAAAATTATCAACCAAGATAACATATGCCTAGTGCAATACTCTTAAAAATAATGGTGAAGTAAAGATATTTTGCAACATGGAAAACCTCTGAGAAGAATTTATCTCTAGATGACTTACACTGCATGAAATATTGAAGGAAATCCTTCAGACAGAAGGGCAGTAGGAATATAGGATGTTGGAACTAATCAAAGAAATAAAGAATACTGAACTACTCGGGTAAATTTATAAGAACTTTTTGTTAGTATGTATAATTTTTAAAAACATAATTGACTCTTTAAGCATAAATAATAACAATGTAGACTGGGGTTTATAACTTTCTAAAATTATGAAGCTTAAAGATCAACATAAGAGAAATGGAAATATGCTATTATATAATTATTATGTTATGTGTGAAATGGTATAATATCACTAGAATATAGAAAGTTATAAATTAGAGGTGTCTATTATGAATCTAAAGCAATAACCCAAATAATAATACAGAAATTTAGTTAATAGGATAACAAGGGAAAAAAAAGCAGAAAGAAAATAAAATTCAATTAATCCAAAAGACAGAGAAGAAAAAGGAAGAGAGAAAAAAGATTACTGGGACAAAACTCACAACAAAACAACAATTACGAACACACAACTTAAAACCTGATCCTATCAATAACCACAATAAATGTAAATGGTCTAAATATTCTATCAGAGGGCATATATTGTCAGATTAAAATGTTTGCTGAACTAAAGAAAGCAGTATATGGAAAGACATTCATAGACTAGAAGTTAAAATGCAGACAAATATATACCATGCTAACACTATTCAAAGAAAACTATAAAAGCAAGTGGTAATAATCACATTAAATTCAGATAGAGTCAAATACAAAACCAAAAGTTATCAGAGATGAAGAGAGATGTTAAATAATGAAGGGGGGGGGAATTTTCCAAGACATAACATTCCTTAATGTGTGTCAATTATGTTTTGGTTAATTTGAGATGTTTTGGTTAAGTTGACTGACATATGGCTGATTACATTTGTATTAAGCTCTAGGAAATGCAAATGAAAAGCAGATGAGTGATTGGCAAAAGCTGGGGATAAGGAACAGAAGAGAGAGATTATAAAGGGAAATGAAGAAACTTGTGGTAGTGATATGTTCACTATCTTGATTGTGGTGATGGCTTAATGTAGTTTATATACATCAAAACCTGTCTTTTTTGTTTTCATTAGGTTTTTTTTTTTGGTGCTAGGTATTGAACCCAGGGAATTCTACCTCTGAGCCATACCCTAAGCCCTTTTTATTTTTTATTTTGAAGAAGAGTCTCCCTAAATTGCTGAGGCTGGCCTCAAATATGAACTCCTCCTGCCTCAGTTGCCGAAGTATTGGTATCAAAGGTGTACAGTGTTCATTAGTTTTTAAACTATAAAATGTGCATATTGTTCATTAGTTTTAAGCTATAAAATGTGTATAAATTAGGGTAAACTGGTCCCAGTTGCTGTTATTCTTGAGGACAAATTTCATGCTCAGAATCTGATTCCCAGACTGTTCCCTACTAATTCAATTATTTGCACAAGGAGACATAAAGGAAATGCAGAATAGTGTAAAGTGGAATTTCCCAGAAATCTTTGATTAGTTGATCTAAGCCAGAATTGCTTTAAGGATTCTAGAATGGTGGTTTTAGCCAATCAAGAAGACCATCCTTCTGAACAGGCATTGAGGGGTAAAAGAGATAGGGAGGAGTGGGAAACAGGAGTATATTAAAATCTTTGGAGGATGGAGTAGTTCGCATAGTTCAAAGACAAAGTGAACCTATGTCCTGTTTATGATTTCTACTTTGTTATGATATTAATTTATTTTGATTTTTTTTTGCAGTACTGGGGATTGAACTCAGGGGCATTCTAACTCCAAGCTACACCCCCAGCCTTATTTTTTAATTCTTTATTTTGAAACAGGGTTTCACTAAGTTGCGGAGGGCCTCACTAGATAGCTGAGGCTGGCAGTGAACCCAGATCCTCCAGTCTCAGCCTCCCAAATGCTTATTTTGATTTTTAAATGAATGTAAAGGGTACTGAATTTTTATGACCATCAAAGAGAGAAAGGTTTATGAAGACTGAGAAATGCCAGGCAAGGTGGCACATGGGAGGCTGAGACAAGAGGATTGCAGGTTAGAGGCCAGCATGTGGTAACTTAGTGAGACCTTATTTCCAAAAAAAAAAAGGGGGGGGGTTGGAGGCTGGGAGTGTATCTCAGGGATAAAATATTCCTGGGTTCAATTCATAAAAATACTGAGTAATACTGTAGAACATTCCTATTTCAGATTCTCCTTGTAATGAGGTTACAGTGTGATGGACTCATCATAAGTAGATAATATTGTAAATTAAAAGTGCATTTAATACATCTAACCTACTGAACATCATAGCTTAAGCACACTAAGGAGGCTTGGTTGTTTCCCCTTCGGTTCATGTGACTTACTGGGAGCTGTAGCTTGCTGCTCTTGCCTGATATATAAAGACACAAACCACATACTGTTATCCTGGGCAAAGATCAACATTCAACATTTTAAGTATAGTTTCTACTGAATTACTTTCACACCATTGTAAAGTGCAAACATTGAACATTGAACCATTTTAAAGCAGGGACTGACTGCATTAAAACTAGCTATATAAGTGTAAGAACTCTCTAAAATGTAAACAGTTTTTACTCTGTGTAAAAAGGCAGGGAATATGTAAATCAAAGGGGCTTTTAAACAATGCACTTGAATATTATGCTTTAAATTGGGACAAATACGCCTGCTTCTCCTTTTAGAATGATCAGGAAACGTATGTGAGATAGCAAGCGTTCTTGCAAATACCATCAGTGAAAAACCAATCCCCTGTTTTCCTACAAAACATTTGCCATCAGCAATAAAGACTCATGACTTTTCCAGTTTCATCAGGAGTTTTCCATAATCTGATGTCTCTTTCTGCCACAGGATACATGCTGGGGGGTTATGAGGTCCACTGAAAGTACTATCATGAATGCATTCTCCCTTCAGTAATGGTCCATACATGATTACGGACTGCCCAGATACTAGCACAGAATTATTCTAATATCAGTGGGAGAGTAATATATGTTTGTGAAATTCATGACTACTTAACAAGAACTTAAAAAAATTATATAGGCTGTTTTAGTCAGCTTTTCTGTCACCATGACCGAAATACCTGACAAGCACAACTTAGGAGAAGAGAGGTTTATTGTGCCTCACTGTTTCAGAGATTTCACTCAATTGTCTGTCAGCATGGAAGTGTTCCTTGTGGAGAAAATCACTCTCTGAAATGGTGTATGGAAGAAGAGAGAGAAAGAGGAGAATCAGCTAGGGACATATATAGTCCCCAAAGCTATATCCCAGTGACCCACCTCCTCCATGCCTGCCCACCTCTGAACCTTGCTGCCTTGGGGACCAGGATTTCAACCTATGAGGCTTTGGGGGGACATTACAAACCCAAGATATAACACAGGCTATTGTTGCAAAAGTATATACTGACAACTCTACCTTGCAGGACTTGGGGCAGAGTCCATGCTGCTGTGCTAATTTTGACTTATTCTTTCTCCAAGTGTAAAGCTTTTAAAGAAGTGTAAATTTTCTTGAACAGCAAACAATTCATGTATCATTTGGTTTTGAAAGCTCCAGGCCTGTGGCTGCCTCCTCCCTCCTCCACTCCACTGGGTTGCACCCCCAGTGCAGGCTCATTTATAGTCCAGGCACCAGCAACCTACAGCCACTTAAACACCCAATGGGGAAGCAATTATTCCATCAGAGGCCTCTTACTGTCCTCATCATGCCCCTAATTCCTACATGATTTAAATGTGCATTTGCCATTTCCCATTACTTGCCTGGTGCTGACACCGCGGGTGCCCTTATTGGAGTGGGCCTGGCTGTCTATCTTTGTCTTCCCTGCAGAGTCGGGTTGGCACTCTGACATTTGAAAAGGGAGAAGAGGAGATCGGGATCTAGTGTTAGGCATTCCCTTAACCAAGCATTTTTCACTGGCTTTGAAGCCAGAGACCTTGGGTTCCTGTTGTGGCTTTGCCTTTTACAGGTCATGGAAACACAGACAAAACACTTAATCTTTCCGAGACTCAGTTTTCCATTTGAAATTCAGACAACAAAACAAGAGTTTCAACCTGTTGGAGAAGTCCATCTCCTAGATCTCATTTCTTGCTTTGCCCCTGGGGAACATCTGAAATACAGAACAGGTGTCCTCAGTATACAGCTATAATAACACATTTAATTAGCATGATTTTAATTAATATGAATGATGTTAGTTGCATGGCATGCTTCTTTTATGCTGTCAAATTCTTGATATCTGTGTCTGGGAATACAAAATGAAATGCTTCCAGTCAACAACAAGGATGAATGTCTGGACTGCATACCATGGGATTCCCAAACATGCAGCCTATACTGGGAGAAGAAATGAGGAACAGAAGGGGCTCCGTGGAGCAAGCATATTCTGGGCACTGCAGAGATAGAGCAAGGCCAGATGTCAGACCCTGGGAGAGTGACCGGTCTCCCTTTGTATGATCAGAGAAGTCACTGCAATTCTCTAGCATGATCTGGAATCTTGGTACCTGCACCTTAATCTAGTCAGTGTGCTTAGGGTATGGCAGATACCATTAGCATCCACTAAATTCCATGCATTTTTCTACACTTCCTGGGCTCCCTTGAAGTTAGGTTAGGGCTGTGTGGCTAGTTCTGGCCAATGGGATAGAAGCACATGTGTTAGTGCCACTCATGGTCCAAGGCAATAGGAGCCAATCTGCCCCACCAAATTTCTTTTATTTTACTATGGTGACATGTTACAGATAGTGTCTCTCCAAGATGGAGCTGGCTGCCTAACCTGCACTAGACCTGAGCAAGAAATAAACCTTTGTTGTTAGGTTGCCCAGAGTTAGAAGCTTGTCTATTTCAATATCTAGTGTTAACTCCACCAGTGAAGTCAGTGAAAGACATAAAAGAGTAAGGACCAATGTTGAGTTATCTAGAGAAAATTTCAGTTCTTAAGGAAGACCATTCTACCATGCTCTTGGATAGGCAGAATAATATCATCAAAATGGCCATCATCCCAAAAGTTATCTACAGAATCAATGCAATACCCATGAAATTACCAAGGCCACTCCTCACAGACATAGAAAAATCAGTTCTTACATTCATTTGGAACAACAAAAAGCCCAGGTTAACCAAGGTAGTTCTTAGCAACAAGAGCCATGCAGGAGGTATCACAATACCTGACTTCAAACTCTACTACAAAGCTACAGTAATAAAAACAGCATGGTATTGGCACCAAAACAGACATATAGACCAATGGAGCAGAATAGAAGACTCAGAAACAGACCCACCGGTCTACAGTCAACTGATTTTTGACAAAGGAGTCAAAAACATACACTGGAAAAAAGATAGCCTCTTTAACAAATGGTGTTGGCAAAACTGGTTAACCATATCCAGGAAAATGGAAATAAACCCCACTTTCTCACCCTGCACAAGAGTCAATTCCAAGTGGATCAGAGACCTGGAAGTTAGGTGAGAGACCTTGCAGCTACTTGAAGAGGGCATAGGACCAACACTTCAACACATAGGCACAGGTAAAAACTTTCTCAACAAGACCCCAAAAGCACAAGCAACTCAAAAGAAGATCAATACATGGGATTGCATTAAACTAAAGAGCTTCTATGCAGCATAGGGAACTATCAAGAACCTCAACAGAGAGCCCACAGAGTGGGAGAAAAATTTTGCCAGCTATTCTTCTGATAGACGACTAATATCTAGGATATACAGAGAACTCAAGAAACTCACAGCTAAGAAAACAAATAATCCAAATCAAAAAATGGGCAAAGGATCTAAATAGACACTTCACAAAAGAAGAAATACAAATGGCCAATAAATGTATGAGGAAATGTTCCACATCCTTAGCAATCAGAGAGATGCAAATCAAAACTACCTTGAGATTTCACCTAACCCCAATCAGAATGGCAACTATCAAGAACACAAACAACAATAAATGCCGGCAGGGGTGTGGAGAAGTGGGAACCCTAATACATTGCTGGTGAGATTGCAAATTAGTGTAACCACTTTGGAAAACAGTATGGAGGATCCTCAGATGAATGGGAATGAACCTACCATATGATCCAGCAATACCACTTCTGAGTATCTACCCAAAAGAATGGAAAACAAACTCTCAGACCAATGCATGTGTATCTATGTTTATAGCTGCACAATTTACAACTGCCAAACTATGTAACCAGCCAAGATGTCCATTAACAGATGAATGGATTACAAAACTATGGGATATGTACACAATGGAATTTTACTCAGCCATAAAGAAGAACAAAATCATGTTATTTGCAGGGAAATGGATGGAACTGGAAAACATTATGTTAAGTGAGATTAGTAAGTCACCAAAAGCAAAAAATCATATGCTCTCCCTAATATGTGGAAGCTAGGGAGAAAATTGGACATAAGAGGGACTCCAGATGAAGAAGAAGAATCCTTAGGTGAGCAAAGAGTTCGATTAACGGAAGGTGATGAGGGGAGGGGGGACACCCTAATGAGCATGATCAAAGTCAATCACTAAACTGAACTTGAGAAGGAGGGAGGAGGAGGGAGTGGAGTGGAAATTGGGGAAAGGTTAAATGAGAAATATATGCATAATATGCCTTTATCAGCTTGTACATAACAAAGATATATGATTACAATGCACCCATTAAAAATAAATAAATTAATAAAAAATATCCATCCACTCAATGATAGAGTGAGCTCTGGGTCATCACAGTGTTTAAATGGACCTGCATGGAAGGGGTACTATAGAATAGCTGCTGAGGGTCTTTGTCCTGCACTTTTACCCTTTAATTATTGGAAGGCTCTCTAGGATAGTGCCCAGGAAAGGTACCTGAATGTAAGACAGAATTAACTTATAAAGGATGGGTTCATGGAAAGTGTACCAAGCATATTTCTCCTTTGCCAAAGTCAACTTACTCATTTTCTAATTTCTACAGAAGAAATTACTTTTTCACTGTCCTTTTATAGGACAACTAAACCAGAATGACTTTGACACAAGCACCAGACAATTTTCTTTTCTAATTTACTAGATTTCTTCAGGCTGTAGGCTACTCTTGCCTTCAAGGTTGTTGCCAGGCAACAGCCTAAATCCATTGGTTGAAAATACCTCAGAGAAGTTAATCTTTTAGAAAAGTAAAACTTCAGGAGTTTCTTGTGACCCCTGTTAAAAACAAAGATTTACTAGCATTTTTAAAGGTGGCCTTTAATACCTTCCGAATGTTCTTTGCTCTTTAGGGCATTGGTAAATTTTTTTTCTCTCAATCTCATGCCACATGAAAACAAGTCACCTTTAATCACCCTTTCTAATGCTTAGCAAAGAAGTTGGCATAGTATTCAAAGTGAGCATCACTAAGTAGACAAGTGACACTGCTCTCACTTTGAAGAAGGTGGGGCATTCTATGGGTGAGAGATTAGGCTGGAAGCAGCACACTGCAGGAGAGGAATCTCAAACTAACGGGTGCTATGCAAATATAATGTCTCTAACTAAGAGAAATGGCCACCATCCAGGAACTGTCCAGAGAGGTGCTGAGCTTGCCCATTTTAACTCAAAACTTCAGAAAGGCATATAATGTTAGTGATAGAAGCAGCGTAGAGCTGACTTAGTCCGAATTATTCAATTGGAAAATCAGCAAAGATATAAATAGGTTTACCTAATATCATGCAGTTAAGGCAATTTCAGGGCTAACACTGGAGACTCCTAATTTCCAATCATTGCCTTTTATGTTATATCACTAATATGTTCCATGGAGATAGATTATGCAGATACTTTTAGTAAAACTCAACCACCTAAGAGACGATAGTCTCAGGGTTTGGAATTACTATAGTATTCATTCATTCATTCATTCATTCATTCATTTTTTCCTGACTCCAGGGAAATTTAATTCTTATATGGAAATAGTATTCACTGGCCCAGACATTACCTTAAGAGAGACTTGTGTAGTCCTTTCCTTGTTAAGCGCATCCCTGTTTTGTGGGGCTCATATCTTAAGTAGCAGTAATAAATGACTTGCCCCCATTCTTGATTTCTGTTTCCTTAGGTGTAAAGAGTAATGCTGCTCTCCTTGCCTCATGACAGGGAGGACTTAATCCACCTTTTCTGCTCCCATTGCTCCTCAGGGGCAAGGAAGATGGAAAGGCTTCCAGGACCATTCAGTAGGTCATACCCATCCTGCTTCCAGAACTCTGTGGATCTCAGAGGGCCAAGGTCTTTCATTTCCACCCAGAAATTTCAGTCCTGGATCATTGGCTTTTGTCTGGATGAGAGAATGAATAGCTAGCCCCGTGCAACCTCTTGGTCCAGGTGTGGCAGCTGCCCTGCTTGGGAAGGAGTTAGTAGACGGGCTAGAGCTATGAAGGCAAAGGACCAGGTTCATGCTTTAAGGTCCTGGTTTTTCAGAGTTACAGTTTGAATCTAAAGTTTAGTTCATGTTTTCTTGCCCAGGAATTGCCCTCCCATTGCTTTATAAATAGCCACCTCAGAACAGATGAGGCAGCAGTTGCTTGGGTACCTGCTGTGATCTCTCATTTGCACCTGTTCACCACATGAAGTCATGTTGCCAAGAGCACCAGTTGTTAGCGCTGTGTGCTGGGGATGTGGCATATTGGAGGCAGTGTCAAATAACAGGCAAGTGCAGAAACTTTGGGCCTTTATTTTGGGGATCATAAATGAGCAGTCCACAGAAAGGATGGTCAGTTTGAGAATGCTCCGCTGAGCGATAGAGGAGGAGGACACAGCCCATGAAGCATATGGGAGGCTGGAGGACAAACAGAAGCCAAAGTTTAGACGACACAGATCAGGAAGGAGAGAGACAAAGTCACCTGTAACCCTCCCGGTGTATTCTAACGCTGTCTTCATCAAGTGCTCTATAATCATCTTTCAAGACAGAGGCACTCTCTGGCTGGGGGCAGGCCCCTAGTACAGGAGCATATACTTCAGGCAAACTTAAGGAGTAACAAGTTAGCTGGGTATTATGGTCTGAATATAAAATGTCCCCCAGAGCAGCTCATGCTTTAGATAATGCAGCCAGGGTCAGAGGTAACAAATGACAGGAGGAGGCATCTGTCCTGGGTTCCTTTCTCTCCCTCTGCTTCTGCCATCATGAGTTGAGTGGCATCCATCTGCCAGGTCTTGAACAGTGGTCTGTGTCTTGGAGCCAACCTAGCATGGACTGACCTCTAATACTGTGAGTCCCAAATAAACCTTTCTTCCTGTAAGTTATATTTGTAAGTCATTTTGGTCACAACGATGAAAAAGTTTACTGACACATTGGGTCACCTTCTGTGTGAATATTAGCCATGACTCATGTTTATTTGTTAATTTTGTGTCCACTACCTAATTTCTCAGCTCCTCTCAACTTCTCTCCCAAATAACACACACAGACACACATGCACGCACAGCTCTGTGGTGTATATTTACATACATGTGCGTGTTAAATTAAATAAGCACAGAACTTTTAGCAGAAGCTGTCTCCATAATTTGAGTTCCTTTGTAACAACCTGAAATCTAACTTATTATGTTAACAATCTGAAGCCTAATTTAGCAATCTATTTCTTGTAAAAATAACCATGCTATAGCCAATCACAACCTGCCAGTGACAGGCAGCCAAATGATCAGACCAGGGCCCTCAAAAGGCAAATATCTTATCACACACCATGCCCAAATAAAGCAAACATCTAGAGCTATTGCCAATCAGATAATTTCTCTATTAGCTTCTGGGTTTAGCCTATAAAACTTTGCTACTCATGCTGCTAGTTGGAGTGCTCTGAAACATTTTTGGTTCTGAATGTTACCTGATTCAATAATCTCCATAACTGAATAAAGTTTGTGAGTTTTATTTTATCTAGAGTTTTTCCTTTAACATATGCATGTGCATACACATATCTATGCATGCATGTGTATGCATATGTGTAGATATAATACATTTATATGATTTATATATTGTATGAGTATACATGCACAATAAACAAATGCTCTTAGTATATTGCATATATATATCTCCTCATATAAAACACATACACACATTTCATTTCTTAAATTTATTGAAGAATTCTTAGTTGAGAGAAGAAAGAGTAGAGTATTGTATGGCAAAATAACGATTAATTGCAAATTATAAAATTAATTTCTAAAATTCTTTGAGCCACTGCTAAAATAAAATTTTGATGTATACTGATAAATTTTGATAAGTAAACATACCAAATTACTGAAGAGTAAAAAAATTATAAAATAAAAAGAAGAAGTTACTTAGTACAAAGTAAGTTTGGTAGGATCTTGTGTCATTTTCAGAGACTGTTTGATTTCTTCTTCCTGGGTCTGCACCCCACCCCTGCCCCATGCTGTGCACCATGAGTCCTGGGACAGAGTCATGGGCTTCCAGCCCTTTCAAAACTTACCTGTCCAATATTCTCATTCCTAAGAACACTTTTTGTGGGGTTGGTTCTAATCTGACATACTGGTTCCATGTAATGGTTTCTAGTAACTTACTGTTACACCAGTTAGATAATATATTGTCATACTAGTAAGGTCCTTCTGAGTTTTATCCTACAACTATCAGAAGGCTCAGGATGAGGCCAAGGAAGTGAAGGGCCTAGCATGCAAAATGTAAGGAGGTGCTTCCAGGCCCCAGACAGTGAGTACTTCTCTTAATTCTGTGTCTTAGGAGCTTTGCCTGCTTCACCCTAGTGGGGACCCTGACTGCCAGATGGTGGAATTGTGAAGCACTGTGACCAACAAGAAGAAAGAGACTTCTCCTAGCCTTTAAAATCACATTCCATAAGTATCTGCTTGCTCTAAGTACCAGCCTTGGAACATCTCTGGTCTTATATTTATTTTGCAAAATCAAAATGTAAAACCTCACATAAGACATGTCAATTTATCATGCTATTTTTTAATGTTTGACAATTTCAAAACATAGCTAAAAAAATATTCTGGGGAATAACAACAGAAGGGGCTTGAGCATAAAATGATACCGATTTGGCACCAATCTAGTTTTAGAAGAATAGAAACTGTAGAGCAGATCGACATTAAGGATAAATTTAACCTATAAAATTAGACATAATAAGGAAAAAAATGAAAGTTATAAGGTACTTCTCAAATTGATTAATTGCATCTAAAGGCAACAACTGTAAGATTCACAAGAAATACACAGTGCATGGGCATATCCCATTACAAATGTGGAATCTTCCCCTTCCCAGGTACAAGTGGATGAATGTAACTTTCAGTCACTTCCTGTCACTTTATTTATTTATTTTTTGTGGTACTGGGGATTGAACTCAGGGGCATTCTACCCCCGAGCTATACCCCCAGCCCTATTTTTTATTCTTTATTTTGAAGCCGAGTCTCACTAAGTTGCGGAGTGCCTCACTAGGTAGCTGAGGCTGGCCGCGAACCCGGATCCTCCAGTTTCAGCCTCCCGAATGCTGGGATTACAAGCGTGTGCCACCACGCCCAGCTGACTTCCTGTCACTTTAGGATTCACCTAAATCACAAATGCAAAGGCAGTGATGTAATAATAAGGAAAATGTAGTCAATAATTCTAAGGATTCTAGAAACCATTCTAGTTATCAAAAGAAATTATAGTTTTGAACAACAAAAACAAAGGGGCAATTACTTAAAATTGATTACTATTGTCTAAGTGCTAAAAATAAGTAATGTGAGTTTTGTTGCAAGGATTTTATTAAAGGAGCAATGGTACATGATTCCCTCCAGCAGGTGCATGCTAATGATCTTCCAGCTTCAGGCATTTCCATTTGACTTCCAGCCATTCTTTTTAAAGGAATATTTGATAGACTGGAGCTATGGAATATAACTGTGGAAGAGGAAAGAAACATTGACACTTGCTTTTCAGCTTTTCACTGATATTAAAGAAGGGACGGCTAAAAGTGTGTTGCTTTCCTGTATCATCCACTTTTCTTATTTTTATATTTATCTTTAATTATTAATTCAGTACCCATAGAGTGCTATGCTCACTGTGGTTAGGGCAGGGTGAGATGGAGAAATTTTTGCAGGAATCCAATCACTATCCTAATTCCTAGGCTAAACTCTTTGGTGAAGAGGATTAGGTTTATGTGAGTACTCAATCTATTAATCAATGAAATAATGTTAGAGACAGTCCATCAATTTGTCTAATTTTCCTCTTTTGCTGCATCGGGATATCAGATTTTGTGTTTTTAACTTAGAATTTTCAGCAGTATTTTTAAGAGTTTGTGCTGGATGCAGTCTTTCTAACACTTGCCATTGTAGAATGTATTTTAATTAAAAAATTGGGGGGGGGACCTGATTTTAATCCTTGATCCATACTAAGCCTTTAGGTTTATAGGGATGAACTAGGGTAGTTTAACTGTGGTTTTGTCTAATACCCATTTATGCAGGTCACGTGTGACTTTTTTCTAGTTTTTTTTTTTTTTTTTTTTTTTAAAGTTTATGCATTTTTAACTCTCCTGCTTCTCACAGCCTTCCTGGCAATCCTTGGGGGATAGAAGGGGATTGAGTATACATCACCTCATAGGGAGAATACCCTGTTCTCTTGATAGGAGTACATCCAATCTTTGATAGGACTAAGGGTAAGACTAAAACCCAAGATAGTTTAGCTTCTTGACATATTTTTTCTTAACTCAGCCTTGATAACTTTATTTTTTTTTCTTTAATCTGAATTCTGTGGCCTATATGTGGAATGCAGCTTCCAGGTGATGCTTAGGGCAACTGTCATGCCCTAGTTGACTTTTTGTGATGAAGGCTGGTTTGTTGTCTGACCCTATGTGTAGTTCATATCTAATTAAATTGTTTGGGTGATCATTAAAAGGGCTTTATGGGTACAACTCTTTTTGCCTTGGCCTAACACACTTGTTTTTTGTTATACTTCCCTGTGGGGTGTTCAAGACCAAGTAGTTACCCCCATATGTGGCAAAACATTTTTTTATAAAATTATTTTGTTGTAGAGGTTAGTCAGGGCTCCTCAGGGTTACTCTAAGGGACATTGTGAGGCTTTTCCTCTACCTGTTGTGCCATCTACCAGGATGCACCATGGTCTTGATGACCATTTGGCTCTTCTTGAAGCCCTGGGGATTCAATGACCCTCTTCATTACAAGTTGTTCACTGGTGGCTCTTGGTCTCTAGAGTATTCACAATCTCTCTACTTGGGGAATTTCGTGACTCTCCAGAATTTTTTGGGCCTTCAGAAGTCCCATCATTTATTTCCTGGGGTACATTGGCCTTGTAGGGCAAGGGCCAAAACATTGGTTAATTTATTCCTTAGCTCTTTTACTTTACTTTCTGATTGTTTTACAAATATCAATTGTTGAACATGCAAGAGGTAATTTTTTTAATGAATAGGGCATGATATTATAGCCCATCTGCTTTTTTTTTAGGTGATGATTATCAAAATATTGTTTAGTGTACTCTGCTAGTAGCTGTATGTCTGTAATGTCAACAGACAACAAGACACACATATTTGTAGCTAAGAATTAATAGCCTCAGTAGAAAGGCTACAGATGTATAGGATGTCAAATACACTATAGCAATCTAAAAATAATAGTTGTCTGTTTATCCAGAGTTATAAAGTTATAAATATAACAGATAGTAAAATACACAGATACTTGGACCCCAACTCTGTTAACTTCTTTTAAAGTAATCTAAGTCCTGCAAAAAGTAAATACAATTATTTTGACAAAACATAAAATCTACCTCCTTTTTAATAACATCCTTCATGCCCATAAATATTTGCATTATTTATTTATTTATTTCCCTTGGGCTCTGGTGGTATGACAGTTATTTATCTGTTAGTTTGGCCAGAATTACCACATCTGATTTTGTTATTTTCAAATTTTTAGGGTGCTCTAATAAAAGAATATATAGTTGTTTTTATCAAAGCAATGTATGTAAAATTACACAATAATCTGAACTCTTATTTCTTTCAACCTTTCTTGTCTTTTAGTAAAATGTCAAGAATGGTCATTTCATGGTATTATTTTTTCTACATGTCAACAATTTAGAAGGTCATTGAATAGATTCAAATGTTATTTTATATCCTCAGAAGACAAGAGCATTTAAAAAGATTAATTATATTTTGTATTTACCCAATTTAATAATAATTAAATTATAGATTGCTCCTGGAAATCAAGACATCAAATAAGTCATTTAGTTTTAAGACATCATTAGTGTCTTAAAACACTTTCTTTTCTGTTCCAGAGAAAACTTTAAAATCAATGAACATTGTATTTAGAAACATCCCACAGAGGTAAATATAACCTTGATTTACTATCTACCTAGGGAAAAACAGCCTGTGTAATATTTTTTTTTTGGTACTGGGGATTGAACCCGGGGGCATTCTACCTCCAAGCTATACTCCCAGCCCTATTTTTTTATTCTTTATTTTGAAACCAGGTCTCACTAAGTTGCGGAGTGCCTCACTAGTTAGTTGAGGCTGGCCGCGAACCCGGATCCTCCAGTCTCAGCCTCCCAAATGCTGGGATTACAAGTGTGCGCCACCACGCCCAGCTCTGTGTTAATAATTTTAAGGACATTTTTATTTTACTCTCATGAACAAATCTTAAATTTACTCATTTGTTGGAGTTATTTAAAGCATGTGAACTCAGAGGTATTTGATTTTATCTTTTCTTATGGCTCAGTTGACAATGATTATGGAGCTGAGCATCAAACAAAGGGCTCACATGATTCAGTAAGCCAACAGTTACACAACCAAAAGAAGATATGGGGGATAGGGAACAGAATGAGATACAGTGGGGTCAGTTGTCAGGGCTTGCCTGACTTATGGCTATCATTTATAATAGTAGACACCATTTTTTGTGTACTTACCAGAGCAAATATCCTTTTGCTTGTTACATTGATGAATATCAGTGAAATTAAAAATGCTATTTCAAAATTAAATATATGAAAGAGTCTGTTTTGTCAGAGGAAATAGTTGGGTATAGAATATTATTATAATTTTGTTGTTTTGCATTTTATATGTATGTATTTGGAAAATGCACACATATAAATATTAGTTTCATGTAACTACTTGAATAAAAATCCATCTATATCTTAGTTTTAACCCTAGTTATCTTTGAATAGAAATCCCTGATGAGTTTTATTATTTCACTTTTATTACTTCATAAAAGTAAAGTAATAAAAGTGTCCTTAGTGAACATGTATTTTTAATAATCAAAAATAATAAGAAATCTTCCAATTTTTAAGATGCTATATGGATAGGAGTTAAGATAAATGATTATTGAATAGTTTTTATATATAACAAAGAATTAACTCAGTATTTATCTACATGAAAGAAATATAGAAAAAAATAGCTACATTTATATATGAACAGTTATTGCCATCCATGATTTGTGCTTTCCAGAATACTTTCAGTATTGACTTGACTGAAATCAATTTTATGAATAATATCACGGATGTTTAAAAGGTGAAGCAATTTACTTATATCTCCATTACTAATATATAAAGACACAATTCAAAATAATTATTTAAAAATGAGTCTATAGGAAAAAGAGATACTTGACAAGCTGACTATTTTTTATACATATGGTTTTAGAGCTAAGAATTAATAGCCTCAGTAGAATGGCTACTTCATAGCATCTGATTCCCAAATCTAGCCAACACTTCCCTCTATTTATGCCCTCCAGAGAGGATGGGAACTAAATCAAGTCAACACTCCAAAGGCAGATGACACCCCCAAGGTCTATCCAGAACCTCTCTGCATGCCTAAGTAGGATATCACAAGAACCACATATTAATTTGATTATATTTTCTAAGTGCTTTGTTTGTATAAAAACTTAATTTACATATAAAATGCAATCAGGAGATTTTACATGAAACTCCAGATTTTCAGTTTCTCTTAAATTTCACAGCTTCAGAAAATGGTTCAGTCCTCTCATCATGTCACCTATCTCTACATGTTCAGTTAAATAAATTATTTTATTTGTGTTTACTTGCAGACATTAAAATTTGCTGCCTATGAAAGCCCTTCACACCCAAGATGAAGAGGTTTGAAACTTTGCTTTAGAATTATGGAAATATTGGTCAAACTTCCACCATTTAATTTGCCTAAAAGGCCCACATATCTTATTGTTATAACCAGACTCTTTAAATACCAAAAAATGTTTTCAGAAGTTGCTTGGCAGCTAACATTGATCTGAACTAACATAAAGACCTTACAGCAATTATTAAACATTTTAGTGTCTTGATTCCTTTCCATATTGAAAATTATTGAGGTCTTTTATTAATAGGAGCTACATGTATCTTTAGTCATATTAGAAATTAAAATGAAAAGTTATTTATTTATTTATAAATGTGTTTAAAAGTAGCAACAATAGGCCCATTATGTTTTGACTTAAATGAGATTTTAAGGAAATAACTATATTTTCCTGTGCCAAAATTTTAATAAGAAGAGTGGAGGTGATTACTTACTGACATTACTGATATTAAAGATAACTAGAGTAATTATAAGTCATCTTAAATTCCTACTTTTTGGTCTTTATCCATTAATTATTAGCCTCCTATAGGCTTATGATGTCATTAATTCTCACAAACACTATTATTTTGATAGTAGAAACTGAGATTAAGAAAGCTAAGGGACTTGGCCCAAATCACATTGTCAAGAAGTGGAAACTGACATAAAAGAAGGATTTTTTTTTCAAATCCTCTACTTTTATTGAAATTGGCTTTCCATTACTATCCACTTGAATCTATTTTTTATCTTGGGTAACTGCCCGAGGATCCAGGCACTGTCTACCTTCTCTCTCTGTTTTCTATTATAACCACATCCTGAATAGGTCGCTGATTATCAGAGATGAGATAAATTAATTCACACTGGGACTGACTGTGACTAATTCATTTATATATTGTATTAATATTTATTGATGACATCTTTCTTTACCAAGCTATTTTACCTGGATTTAGATTATAAAAATGAATGTTACTATCCTTAGTGAGCTTCTAGCTTACAGACATATACACTGGATGAATAATGATCACATATTATCTTTCCTCTATGGTAAGCCTATTTTATAAGCAATAGAATTATAATGATGGAACTTGAAGCACCAGCTTGCCAGCCTTATAAAAGTATAATAGAAGTGTGTGTGTGTGTGTGTGTGTGTGTGTGTGTGTGTGTGCGTGTATGTGTGTAGGAGGGAGCAGGGAGCCCTAGGACCTGTAGCTGCAGGGCTCTGCTTCTTCACAAAGGCTGATCCCATTAGAAAATGGTCCATTTTAGACTGTTAGCATGTTTATAATTCTAGTAGCTAGAAGCTCTGTCAAGTTTCAATACTACTAAAATCTAAACTCTGAAAAAATGTACAAAGGATCTGAATAGAAATTTCTCAAAAGAAGACATAAAAATGTAAAGATGTTCAAGATCACTCATCATCAGAGCAATAATAATTAAAGCCACAATTACATACCACCCTACACCATTAGAATGGCTACTATAAAAAAGAAGGAAGGTAAGTATATGAGAGGATGTGGAGAAAACAGAGCATTTGCACACTATTGAGGCAGGGCAGAGGACCTGGTAACAGGAAGAATTAAAGCAGTCATCTGCATCCTCCTTTCTGTGGTTGGGAGAGGTAAGGAGGAAGGCAAGAGACTGATGGGCCCCAGGGAATCAAGGCCCTGACCAGCCCACCGTCAATCATTCAAAGGAAGGGTAAGTAAAAAAGAGAAAAACTTTGGTGGCTTCTGCCATGTGTTATTACAGGCTCAGGTTGGGCTTACAGTTAGACTTAATCTGTGCTGTGCTTCTTAAAATAAGAACAAGCAAGTTGCAGTGTCTGAGGACTACCTGAGACTGACACCAGGCCTCCAGCAGCCACCAAGATGGAGGCTGGCCAGGCCATGCCCCCACCAGGGCTGGCCACATCTCAGCTAAGTGCAAGGACCTGGCTGTGCTGTGCCAGCTGCACCTCCAGGTCTCCAGTCACTGCCACAGCTGTGATGGGACTCACCCCTGATGGGGCCCTGCCACAGCATCTCTGATTGAGCTCCCAGGCCTCAGGGCCGGGCCAGAGTTTTCTCTGTAGTCAATTGCAGATGTAGCCACCCACAGTTGTCAAATTGTATACCTGCCACTATGGATCCCAGGGTTGGGGGACCCCAGCCCTGCCTGCATTTAAAAAGCTATTTCTAAGAGCTAAATTTACATATAAAAAGATGCCATAGCCTAAACTCAGAAAGTGTAGCCAGGTATGGTGGTGCATGCATGCTTGTAATCCCAGTACTTGAGTGACTGAAACAGGAAGATTGCAGGTTGGAAACCAGCCTCCATAACTTAGTGATACCCTTTTTCAAATTAAAGAATACAAATATGGATGGGGTGTAGTTCAGAGGTAGAATGCCCTGGGGATCAATCCCTAGTACCATAATAACAAGAGAAAGAGAGAAAGAAGGAAAGAAAGAAAGAAAGAAAAGGAGCTAGTCAAAACTGAACTTTTTGATTCATCTGGGCTTTAAAATTTTGAGAGAGCTACTGTTGGTAAGTTTCTGGCTATGGAGGTGGGTTTAATCCTCCACCCCACATAGTGTGGTGGGAAGGAGAACAAAGGTGAGTGAGTTCTCCACCACCTCAAATTTAATATGCATGAGAAGGGAGGTGTCTGCTGTTGCCTCTGGAAGGGGCAAGTGGCCTGTCCTGTGCATGACTGACAAAATATCACACCCATGCCTCTGCTGCTGCTGGTCAAGCTCACAAAAGACTGGGTGGATAGACGCTTAAGTTTATATGTTTCTTGTAAAAGCTTGAAAGAGAATTCTGTTTTCTAATGTGATTCATTCTCTTACACTCTAAAAGCCAATTCTAAGAATCTAGGAAGAAGAAGAAAAAATAAGTCTTCTTATGGAAGCATTTATACAAATGTATAGCAAAGTATAGCTTTTTATTACAGAAAATATGGTCATTTTCAATTTTTCAGCTCTTGAGTTTTTACAAATTCCCCCTGGGTTTGCGCGCATATATTTTCTGTTTTGATTTATTTTTGTTTTATCTAGCTAGAGACTTTCTGGGTTTTTTATTTTTTTTTTATTTTTCTCCTACTGCCTTTACTCAGCAAGGGTTAATTCTCTGTTTAGCATCTATGCTATTTGTTGTGTTATGTTCATAATGCATCTGTCTACATGGTACCACATATTGGCAAATTAATAAAGTGAGTGCTCATAAAAATTAAAACCCCATAAAATCAAATGCCTCTGAGTTCATGTGACTTAAATAAATCTAACAATGAAGTATATTTAAGATTTGTCCATGGGAGTGAAATAAAAATGTCCTAAAATTATTTACACATGCCTTTTCCCCTAGGTAATTAGTCAACCAAGATTATGTTTACCTCGGTATGATACAATGTTCATTGCTTTTAAAGGTTTTTCTTTGGCAGAAAAATGTTTTAAGACACTAATGGTGTTTATCTGATGTTTTAATCTTCAGGGGTAATTTATAATTTAATTATTAAATTGTGCAAATGCAAAATGTAATTAATGCTCTAAAATGCTCTTAGCTTTTAGGATCTAAAATTACATTTGAGTCTATTAAATGAGTTTCTAAATTGATGGTATATGAAAAATACTGTAAAGTGGCTTTGTTTTGACATCTTTACTAAAAGATAACAAAAGTTGCTGGAAATCAGGGTCAATGTATAATTTGTATACATTGCTTTGATGGAAACAACTATGTTTTCTTTTATCTGAGCACCCTAGAAATTTAAAAAATGATAGTCAGACCAATTAATACTTCTTAACAATGTTTAGATGATGGAGCTGCAGATGCTGGACATTCTGAGTTTCATTCCCTTACTGGCTCTCTTCTTAGGAAAAACTAAACACAGATAGGCTACATACACTTCCCTTTGGCCACAAAGGGAGGTCACAGACAGACAGCAGTACATTCTGCATTTACAACAGCACAATCAGGCCCACAGTCATTGAAAACCCACCTGAGATACATCACATATGTATCTGTCATTTGTAAGTAGGTGCCAACCCACTGACACCCCAAGAAAGATACATCACATATGTATCTGCCAGTTGTAACTAGGTGTCAGCTCTTTGTCAAGCTGGTAAGCATGAATAAACCCAGCAGATGCACCCGTATATAGCCATTCATGAAACGTGTGCCAGGTATCCCAGGGGACACTCTGGGACAAATTGCACAGAGAGAGAACTAAAATGATGTTTTTATTTCTCCTCTATCTCAGATGGGAAATGGCTCATCTGCTGAGCTTGCCAGCACTCCATTAAATTCCTAGTCTTCTCTGTGCTCAAGTCTGACAGTATGTATTAAAACACAGAGGATGGCTACCAGAAAATGTAAACAATGACACTATATTGCAGCTAGATGTTTTACAAGAGGAAAGTAAAGGATCTGAAGTTTGTATTAAGGAGAAAGCCAAAGCTATGTTAGCAAAGTAAATCAGATATGGTCCTTCTGGCCACATCAACAAATAATTGTAATACCACCAGAGCCCCCAAAGACAAGAAAACCCATTAAATAAAAGGAGATATTTATATGCATGAGAGGAGATAATAGTAAAGCAAATAATTTGTAAAGGATAATACTTATAAAAATATTCTATGTGATAAAGCTGGTTGGTTAAGATTAAAAGAAATTGTCTAAAGAGTTTTCTAAAAGTCACATTAAATGAATTAATTCTATGTTTAAAACCATTTGGTTTTCTTAAGATATTGGTCTGCCTTTGGTAAAATTTTACAAAAAAAAAAAAAAAAAAGCCTAATGGTCAGTGAGACTGAGACTTATCCTGGCAGATGACACAACTGGTAGAGGTAAAGCCTCAGCAAGTCCCTAAGAGTAACCTTGAGGAGCCTTGACTGACCTTAAGAACAAAAAAATAAGTGTGCTATTCTGGAGAGGAAAAAAAAAGATTCATACTCATAGAGTCATTTAAAAGACCACCCACATAATATACCTATCTTCTGACTTTGGCTCCCCCTTATATTCTACATTATAATTTATAATAGTACTTCTACTTTTAGGCTCACAAAAAATAAGATATGACATCAAATGTCCAAAACCTCCCTCCAGTTAAGTCCTCAAATGATACTGTAAAGTTAAGCCTGTCATTCTTGAGATTTTACAGTTTCAGAACCATCAGACACTACAAAAAGTAGAGATTCCTATTTCTGTAAGCTCCTGGAATATCTGAGTCCTATTAAAAATCCTACAGACAAAATAACTTGTTTCAGCTAAGTTAAAAACAACATACTTGGTTTTTTTCAGGCTTTATGCTACAAAACTTTGTACAATATTATATAAATTACTCATGGTCTATTGCAAATGGCTAGGCTACCTGGCCTCAAATTTAGAATGCTAATAGGTGGGTGGCCCAAGGTAATGGGTTATTGGCAAAACCATTATGGTGAAATAGCTGAGTTATTGTATACTTACTAATGTATTAGTTTTTTCCACATAGATACCCACTGAACCACCACGAATGACTTTGAGCCAAGATAACCAAACTCCTTCAGCCTTCAAGCTCCAGATGATTATGAAAACAAAATATCACATGAAGAATTCTCTCTTCCACAGTCCTCTAGATCATCCATCCCCTGAGACCCTAAACTGCAATACTCTGCTCGAAGCAGTTAGAGCAGTTATCAGCCCTTTTCCCTTACAGCAGTTAGGGTCACATCATCAGAGGAGGAACATGAGGAAGGGCAGAGGATCTGGGAACAGGAAGAATTAAAGCAGTCATTTGTGAGGTTGGGGGAGGTAAGCAGGAAGGTGAGAGACTGGTGGGCTCCAAGGAATCAGGGCCCTGATCAGCCCACAGGTAATCATTCAAATTAAGGATTGAAATTGTGAAAAAGTCATTGCTTCCCTCAAACTCAATTGTGACTAATCATAAGAATAGATAAAAAGGCTCAGGAAGGTTTAAAAGCCCACTCCCAAGGGACTCAAGTCACTCTTTACAGGAATCCCCCTTTGGGGGGGAAGTTGTTTTGTCCTCTATCTTTTCCTAACTCGAACTTTCATATTTGTATACCCTTCACTAGTCCTTGAACTTAATTCATCAAGATCTACTGGACAAGAACTCTAATAAGAGACGATACTCCCATTCCACTATTGGGAATGTTAATTAGTATAGCCATTATGGGGAAATAGCATGGAAATTTCTCGAAAAATTACAAATAGAATTCCATATAATCTAGCAATCTCACTGTTGGCTATATGTATTGAAAGGAAATAAAATCAGTACGTAGAGATATCTGCACCCCCATGTTCACAGCAGCCTTATTATTCATACTAGATGAAATATGAAGTCAATCTACATGTTCATCAGCAGATGAAGCGATAAAGGAAATGTGGTATATATGCACTATAGTATGCTATTCGGCCTTTAAAAAATAGGAAATCCGCTCATCTGAGACAACACGGATGAACAGGAAAGGCATTTTGTTAAGTAAAATTGAGGCAGGGGAGAGGACCTTGGAACAGGAAGAATTAAAGTGGCCATCTGTGTCACCCTTTCTATGAGGATGGGGGAGATAAGCAGGAAGGTGAGAGATAGAAGGGTGCTAAGGAATCAGGGCCCTGACCAACTCACAGATAATAATTCAAATTTTGACCAATCATAAAAGAATAGATAGAAAACCTCAGGAAGGTTTAAAAGTCCACTCCCCATGGGCTTCAAGGTCACTCACTTTCGGGGAAACTCCCCTTTTGTGGGGGGACTGCTTTGTCCTCTATCTTTCCTTAACTTAAAATAAACTTTTATATTTTTATACCCTTTTCTAGTCCTTGGACTTCATTCATCAAGATCCACTGAACAAGAACCTTAAATAAGAGGAGACACATCTGTTTCAAAATAAGCCAGGAACAGAAAGACAAATACTGTGTGTATCTCATGAAATTCAAATAAGTTGAACTGACAGAAGTACAGAAAAATATGATGGTTATCATAATTTGGGGAGATGTTGGTTAAAAGATATAAAATTTCAGTTAGATAGAAGAAATAAATTTTAAAAGATCTACTGCACAAGATGGCTATATTGCATTACCAAAAATTGCTGAGAGTTGATTTAAGTTTTCTCATGACAAATGAGTATGAGGCAACATACATGCTAATTACCTCAATTTATTCATTCCACAATGTACACAGATTTCAAATAAACATGTTGTACAATATAAATATATACAATTTTTTTCAATTAAAAATAATTTAAAGTGGTTGTACTAGTTTGCAGTCCCACCAACAATGTATTAGAGTTCCCACTTCCCCACATCCTCTCCAGCAGTTGTTGTTGTTCATGTTTTTGATGATTGCCATTCTGATTGGGGTTAGGTGAAATCTCAAGGTGGTTTTGATTTGCATCTCTCTGATTGCTAATGATGCGGAACATTTCCTCATACATTTATTGATCATTTGTATTTCTTCTTTTGTGAAGTGTCTATTTAGATCCTTTGCCAATTTTTTAATTGGGTTATTTGTTTTCTTAGCTGTGATTTTCTTGAGTTCTTTGTATAGCCTAGATATTAGCCCTCTATCTGTAGAGTAACTGGCAAAAATCTTCTCCCACTCTGTAGGCTCTCTGTTGAGGTTCTTGATAGTTTCCTTTGCTGCAAAAAAGTTCTTCAGTTTAATGCAACCATATGTATCGATCTTCCTTTGAGTTGCTTGTGCTTTGGAGGTCTTGTTGAGAAAGTTTTTACCTGTGCCTATGTGTTGAAGTGTTGGTCCTATGCCCTCTTCAAGTAGGTGCAAGGTCTCTGGCCTAACTTCCAGGTATTTGATGCACCTTGAGATGACTCTTGTGCAGGGTGAGAAAGTGGGGTTTATTTCCATTTTCCTGGATATGGTTAACCAGTTTTGCCAACACCATTTGTTAAGGAGGCTATCTTTTTTCCAGTGTATGTGTTTGGCTCCTTTGTCAAAAATCAACCTAACTACTTTTTGAAGCAGATGAAAGGGTGACACTTTTAACTTTAGATTTTGTCTGTTTCTTGTACTATTTATCTACTTCTTTCTGCAACCATATACCTGTGCTTATATTTCAGGCAACTATTCTATGGAACTTCTGCCAGAAAATGGACTGAGAGGTTGCTCTCAAAATACAATTTACTAATTTAAATATCAAATAAATGTGGCTGCAAGTATTTGATTCTTGCATATTTAGAAACACCTTTCAAGTGTGATAAAATATTTGCAGATAATCTGTTTAGATTGCTGAACTTTTATTTTCTATTTCTATAATGATTATTTTATTGGAGATAGAATTGAGTCCCTGGTATAGTTTGATTTGCTTTGAGCCAAAACCATTCTGTCCTGCTTTTTTAAATGTGATCATGTATAATTTTTTCCATGTCTACACTGCCTGACTTTCTTAAAAGATTACAACAAATAAAAGTAAAAACACAGCAAGTCTCAACAGAAATAAATTATAAATACATTAACTATGCTCAAGGGAGGAGTGGAAGTCAGAGACATAAGACATTGTATGATATGGTGCAACCATTTTATGGAGCTGAGGTCTGTTCTTTTCAGGAAACATGTGAGGGTCACTCTCATGGGTTTGTTACCTGTTGAGATTAAATGAACACTTCAAGATGGTCTGCTTCTCAAAGTTTTCCAGGAAGCCAAAGGTTGTTCTCAAGTCACCAAGTTGGCTCACTCTCATTTCCTGTATGGTGTTATTTCATATTTATAAGTGCTTTCCCCAGTTTTCTTGTTATCTCCTTTCCCAGAGCTCTAAATACTTTCTGCCTTCTAAATGCTCCCTTATTAACCTTAAAGCTGTGGTGGAGTCAGCAGGGAATTTACAAGGGCCCTTCAACTTCTGAGCTCAGAAAATCCTATTTTATCAGGGTCAAGTAACTTTTGCAAGATCTCTGCTCATCAGATACAAATTGGAACCTGCTGGTTTGGTACAAAGGTACAAGGAAAAACTAAGCTACATCAGTAGTGGTCTCTCCCTCCCCAGGCCCCAGATGAGGTGAAGATGTTCTTCAACTTGTCAATTGAAGCTACCTGCACAGGTACACAATTTGAAGCCTGGGAAACTTGGCATGCTCTTATCATATATTCTATTCACAACTTGTATTATTTGTCAAAAATATAGCCTGAAGACAAAAGACTAATATGTACATTTTTTTCATTTAATAGATTGGCTGTAATTATGGAACACAACGTATAAGCAGATAAAAAGGTAATGGAGTCTGGAAATAGATTTTGTATGCATAAAATGGTATGACAGCAAAAAAGGTTAATATGTGACTTAATTAATTTCCTCCATGATGCAGCCTTCATCTTTGCCAGGCTGTGCCTTTGTTAGGTGAACACAAGTTTGAGTTGTTTATGGCAGAAAGGTCAGGAAGCTACTTAAGGGAAAACAAAAGGATGAACCCAAAAGGTGAAAGCAGAGGAAAAGGAAAGATAAGAAAGCAAAGCTAGTTTAGCAAAATGATTTGGGCTACTGACCTCGAGTCCTATGAGACACACACAGCTCTTCTCTATAAAGAAATATGCACACACACAAGGATCTATAAGAGTATGTAACTCTGTGTGTGTGTGTGTGTGTGTGTGTGTGTGTGTGTGTGTGTGTGTATTTTGAGTGACAGGAAAGGAACTTTAGAGATTTTATTTTTGGATTAAAAATTGAATTCCTCTATTGACTTTCAATTATTTTTGGATTTTAGTCTAGGATTTCTTTTTAATCCACATTTATAGTGCTACAAAGTAGCTTAGTTTTGTTAAAGTAGAAGCATATGAAATTGCTGATTTTTCTAAGTCAGAGACGGTCAAGAATTGCCAATTTTTTTCTGGCTCATATAATTTATGGGCCGTATTAGATTTGGACATAGTTCATGCACAAAGACTGGTTTAAGTGTCCTGGGCAGAGGTAGCCACACACACAAAGGACAGAGGAGGGAAAGCCAGGGAGGGCAGGGACCTCTGCTCTGAGGGGCAGGATTACCAGAGGGGAGCAGAAGGTGAGCTGGCTGACACCTTTGACATCAACACAGTGACTCCCAGCACAGGCTTCCTTCTAGACACTGGGCCAAACTCTAACAGAGTAGAGCCCATTACAAACTTAACCAGGCAACCACGAAGCAAGTGCTTTAATTATTTTCATTTTACTGATGAAGACATGAGTCTATGATGGCTAAGTTTGTGTGTCAAGTCGGCGAGGCTGTAAGGCTAAGGTGATATGCTAACCTGTCAGTGGTTAGCTTTTGAGTAAATCAGAGCCCTCTCAGTTTCACTCAGTGTGCTCCTACTGTGGTCTAAATTCCTGAGACAAGGTATTTAGAGGAAGAAGGGTGTGATTGGCTTATAGACCTGAAGTGGTTCAGAGATCATATTGGGGCTGGCTTTTGCCTTGGCTGTACTTCTTCAGGGCATCCCAGTGAGGAACAGGAAGCAGAAGGAGAGAGCTTGTTAATGAGCTCATGGCAGCAGGAGAGAGAGAAGAGCAGGAAGCTAAGGCAGCCTGCCTGGGAAACACTGTCCCAGTCATGCCCCCAGGGACCGCTCCCAGAAACTATGTCCCCCCTCCCACATGGCTCCTTGCTTTCTCTATGACATCTTGGGACATTCAAAATCCAAACTGTAACATTCTCTATCGTGTGTGTGTGTGTGTGTGTGTGTGTGTGTGTATGTGTGTCTTGTTCTTTCAGTTGAAGATCTTACAAAAACAGAGTGAGGTCCAGAGATGAGGAAGGAATACTGTCTCCAGGCTCTTAATTCTGCACCGGAGTTTTTTAATTTGATGAGATGCCATTTATTGATTCTGGATTTTATTTTCTGAACTTTGGGGATACAATTAAGGGAGCCTCCACCAGTACTTATAATTTGGAGAGTTGTTTCTATAATTTCTTTTAGTAATTTCAAAGTTTTTGTTTTAATTTCCATGTCTTTGATTCATCTCAAGTTGACTTTGGTATGGGGTGAGAGGTAGGGGTCTGATTTCATTCTTCTATACATGTATATTCACTTTTCCCAGCATCATTTGTTGAAAAAGTTTTCTTTTCTCCAGCACAGGTTTTTGGATCCATTATCAAAAATAAACTGGCTATAAGTGTGAGGATTTGTTTCTGTATCTTCATTCTACTCCATAGGTTTATGTGTCTGTCTTTGTGTCAATACCATGCGGTTTTTGTTACTATAGATCTGTAGTATAATTTGATGTCTCTAGTGTGATTCTTATTTCTCAGAATTGCTTTGGTGCTTCTGAGGTTTTTTTGTTATTTATATTAATTTTGGGACCATTTTTTCTAATTCTGTAAAGAATAACATTGCTGTTTTGATAGGGGTTACATTGAATCTGTAGATTGCTTCTGGTAGTGTGGCCATTTCAATAATATTTATTCTGCCTCTCCAAGAACATAGGAGGTATTCTGATCTTCTAAAGTTTTCTACAATTTTTTTTTCTCCAATGTTCTATCATTTTCCTTACAGAGGTTTTTTACCTCCTTGCTTTGATTTATTGCTAGGTATTTTATTTATTTTATTTTTGAATCTAATGTGAATAGAATTGCTTTCTGGAATTCTTTTTCAGTGGATTTGTGAATTTGTCTAGCAGCTCTAGAAGTCTTATGGTTGAGGTATTGTGTGGTATGTATGTGTGAGTGTGTGTGTGTGTGTGTTCGTGTGTGTATTTTCTAAGTGTAGTATCATGTCTTCATGCCTTCTGCAAACCGAGATAATTTCAGTTATTTTTTTCCTATTTGTATCCCTTTAGTTTTCTTTTCTTGCCTTATTGCTTTTGCTACAATTTCCAGTACTATATTGAATAGGAGTGGTGATAGTGGGCATCCTTGATCCTGATTTTAGAGGAAACATTTTATTTTTTCCCTCTTCAGTATGACATTGGCTTTGGGCTTATCATATATTCCTTAATGACGTTGAGATAAATTCCTTCTATCCCCAATTTCATCAGTGTTTTAACATGAATGGATGTTGTATTTTGTCAAATGCTTTTTTCTGCATTTATTGAAATGTCCATGTGATTTTTGTCCTTGGTTCTATTTATGAGATAAATTACATTAACTGATTTGTGTATGTGGGACCAACATTGCATCTCTAGAATGAAACCAACTGATTGTGGAGCACAATCTTCTTAACATGGTTTTGAATTGCTAGTATTTCATTAAGAAATTTTTGTCTTTATGTTCATCAAATACATTGGGACTATAATTTTCTTTCCTTGTGGTATCTTAATTTGTATTGGTATCAGATGATACTGGGTTCATAAAATGAGTTTGGGAGTATTCCATCTCTTTATATTTCATGGACTAATTTGTGAAATACTGGACTTATTTCTACTCTAAAGTCTTGCAGAAGTCAGCTGGGAATCTTCTTGGTCTTGTCCTTTCCTTTACTAAAAGTCTTTTTATTGCTGCTTCAATCTCTTTGTTATTGGTTTATTTAGGTTTTCTATATTCTTGGTTCAACTTGGGATGGTTGTATGTTTCTACACATTTGTCAATTTATTCTATGTTTTCCAATGTATTGGAATATAAGTTTTCAAAATAGTTCCTAATGATCTTCTGGATTTCTTTGCTGTCTATGGTGATACCTCCTTTTTCATCTCTTACTTTAGTAATTTCGGTCAATTCTCTCTTTCCTTTGGTTAGGTTGGCTAAGGGTTTATCAAACCTTGTTTATCTTCTCAAAAAAACCCCAGCTTTTTGTTTGATTGATTTTTATATTATTTTTATTTTCTATTCAATTAATTTTGCTCTGATTTTAATTATTTCTGGTCTTTAATTGGCTTTAGGATTAGTTTGTTCCTATTTTTCTAGGGCCTTGAAATACATCATTAGATTATTAGGTAGTTTATTTGGAAATTTCCTGTTATTTATTTATTTATGTATGTTTTGTGGTATTGGGGATTGAACTCAGGGGCATTTTAACTCTGGGCTACACACCTAGCCCTAGTTTTTATTATTTATATTGAAACAGAGTTTCACTAAGTTGTGGAGAGCCTCACTAAGTCTTCCTGTCTCCCTGGGATTACAAGTATTCACCACCATGCCCAGTTGTTTTTCTTTTTTTTTAAATTGAGCAGTCAATACTATAAAGTTTCCTCTTTAATCTGCCTTTATAGTGTCCCAGAGATTGTGGTAAATTGTGTTTCTATTTCCTTCCTTCCTTCCTTCCTTCCTTCCTTCCTTCCTTCCTTCCTTCCTCCCTCCCTCCCTCCCTCCCTCCCTTCTTTTCTTTTCTTTCTTTCTTCATTTTTATTGTTGTTGTTACTAGAGATTGAACTCAGGGATTGCTCTTCCACTGACACATCCCTGGCTCTCTTGGTTTATTTATTTTATTTTGGGATAGGAGCTTACTAAGTTACCCGAGCTGTCCGAAAACATGTGATCCTCCTTATTCGAACTTTTAAGTACCTGGGATTACATGTATGAACCACCACATCTGACACAGCCTGTAAGTGGGGCAAGGAAATGAGGTTTGATGTCCAGTGCCAGCTCTGATTGACTGGCAGTGACTGTCTGGAGCTCTTGAAAAGGATGCTGAGACAGCAATGGACAGCTTGCAGGAAAGAGTGCCAAGGTTAATCAGAAGTGTCCGCTCTTGGTAAAGGACCAGGGATTGGACAGTATGAGTACCATTTTGTCTCTTGTTCTTATTTGAACAAAACAGGATCAGTACCTTTAGATTAAAAAAATATATAAGGTATTGCTTGGAGGTAGAACGCCCCTGCTCCTCCTCTGGGAGGAGGACAGAAGTAAAGATTCTACTTGAACAGAGGTCAACAAAAAAGTTTAAAATCACATGTAAAGTACTCTAAGTGTTAGGGGAAGATCAAGTTCCTAAATGCTGGGTTTGATATATAAAACATTTTACCAGTTTTCTTTCTTTACTCATGAACAGATAAAATCAATTTCACCAATATTTTGGGGGACATGTTTGCTGGACTAGAACGTCGACCACCAGGGTCCATGTTAACAGTTTATACATGGGTTTAATATATAGTATTTTTTGTGGCTTCTTTTAGTTTCAACCTAGATTTCATGATAAATTAGAGTTTTATTTCATAGTTTTATTTACTTAATGTTGATTAACTTTACTCACATATTTATTACACTGTGCCTTTTGGCGCGTCAGACTTTCCATGTGGAATCCTATTCCTTCTGCTGGAAATAGATATATTCTTTAGAATTTGCTATAATCAAGATCTTTTAAATCCTTATTTTGTCTGAAAATGTCTTTGCTTTTTCTTGGTTCCTGAAAGACAGTTTTACTTGGTATAGACATCTAGTTTGACAATGATTTTCTGGTTTTCATTCTATTTGATGTAAAGTCAGCAATCATTACAATTGTCATGTCTTTGTAGGTGACCTGTTTTTTCTTTGAAGCTCTAAAAATATTTTGTTTTTTTTTGTTATTTTTGCTCTTATTACTGTGTGTCTAAAAATGAATTTATTATTATTTATTTTACTTGAGATGTATTGGAGTATTTTTCTTTCTGGGTTTTTTTTTTTTTTTTTCAATTAGCCTAATGTTCTTCAGCCTCATTTATGTTGTCTGAAATGGCAAGATTTTCCTTTTCAGGCTCAAATAGATTTGTGTGTGTGAGTTTCTTCATGCATTTCCTCTTCAATGAGCACTGGGGGTAAATTTAGCATGCTTCCTTATCTTGTCTATTGTAAGTTATGCTGCAATAACTATGAGAGTTCAGATACCAATTGCTTTTAACATGATTCCCAGGAAAAGATTTTATCTGTCTTAATTAGAAAGTTGTTCAAGGTATATAACCTGCTGTATTGTTGTAAACAGAAGTCAAAATCAAATTTGATGACACTATTTTTAATGCAGATTTCAGCTAGAGAAATTCGAATTGAAGTTATGAAATATACTCCCATATAAAACAGGAGAACTTATTGGGTACATTTAGGGGGTCCCCTGATTTAGATGTGGAAAGTTCCAAATGCACTTGCTGCTTTATAAGCTTTCCGTTATACTGGGCTCTGCAGTGTGCGAATAAAAGGGAATTCACATTAACTCAAGTTAGAAGTCTCCTTGGTCATTCTACCCCATGGGTTCTTACTCAGACATTATAGATCATGTCAGGGTGAGGAATAGGGAATATTGAAGTGTGGTACATGAGGTAGCAGCAGAGAAGCAAGGCCATGTGGCTTTGGAAAGTTTCTTAACATGACTATACCATTCTCTCTCCTCTCCTCTCTTCTCTTACCTTCCACTCCCCTCCCCTCCCTTACTCTCCCCTCCCTTCCCCTCCCCTCCCTTCCCCTCCCCTCCCTTCTTCTCCTCTCCTCCTCTCCTCTCCTCCCCTCCCCTCCCCTCTCCTCTCCTCCTCCTCTCTCTCTCTTTCTCTCTCTCAGACTAAGGATATTGTGACCATAAGTTTGCACTAGGAAGGACAGGCTTTTCATGATAAGACACCATCTGGGACAGTTTACCCAGAGCAATTTCCCTTAGCAATTTCCATATGCTTGGCTCTATTACCATAATGGATAGGTTTCTATCGTCTGTTCCTTGGGAATATTTTGTAATATCAGTGTTTATAGTGTTAGGGTTTTTTTGTTTGTTTGTTTTTGGCAAGGAACAAAGAAGGGTGACAATTTATCAGAGCATTTATTTATTTATTTATTTATTCATTGTGGTACTGGGGATTAAACTCAGGGGTATTCTACTTCCAAGCTATACCCTCAGCCCTATTTTTTTATCCTTTATTTTGAAACAGGGTCTCACTAAGTTGCGTAGTGCCTCACTAGGTAGCTGAGGTTGGCCACGAACCCGAATTCTCTGGTCTCAGCTTCCCAAATGCTGGGATTACAAGCGTGCGCCACAGCACAAGGCTTTATCAGAGCATTTAAAAAGTAAAATATTCCCTTGATCTGAGCTCTTGGCTCAGTTTTGCCTCATGAATACCCTGTTCCAATTGCTTGAGTCTGGAGCCAAAAATTCTGACAAGAAATTACATCATTGCAAATAGAATACATTTTTTTTAAGTCACAGAAATGATTTAAGGATTTTAACTTTTAAAAATATAGCATTCCAGTGCTTCATACTCTTTTGCAAATGATAACTAGTCTTGTAAATTTTAAAGCAATAAAAAAGTATGGCATTTGAAAGAAGTTTGCCATTTGTCTAAATCTAAGAGCAATATATCTAAAGAATTGAGGAGGAGCGGTGGGGGGAGGGCGGAAATATTAGTGTCTATGACTTACAACTCATGAGTCTTCTCGGGAGCACATCCTCTGTGCAATTTTACCCCAAAAGTACTTATTCTATTTTTGAAGAATTTTCCTGAATGACAGCAAAGGAGAGCTAAATAACATTTAGGCAGGTGCCAAACCACATATAGATGTTTCTATTCCTCAATGTAGTTTTTTTGAAATTAATGTAATTTTATTGGTGCATTGTAATTATACATCACAGTAATGTTCAATGTGATACAAACATATATGGACACGGCACTTGGTGTGTTTCCCTCTGGATCCCACCTCATTCTTTTCCTTCCCACGCATGTTAGCAAGATTGAGATTGATTGTGATACCTCCGCATGTGAACATAACATTATTTGGGCTGCTTCCTTCATCAAGTCTCCTGTTTCCCCTCCCCCCCCCCCTTCCCAAATCTCCTTCCACTAGTCTACTGGTTGGTCTCCTCAGTACCTAGTTCCTTTTTTGTTTCTTATTTTCTCTCTAGCTTCCATATATGAGAGAAAACATACAACCCATGACTTCCCAAGACTGGCTGATCTCAATGTAGTTTATACAGTAAAAATCTCTCCATTTAATTTTACAGAGTATTAAGCTAACACTCAGGGAGTTGGACGAGGGAGATTCTCTTCCTTTCATTGAAATCAGTTAAAGCTTCCTGAAGGACATGGCATTGACTTGATCCTTGAAGTCTGAGTGTTAGCATGGAGACAGTTGGTTTTTCCTTAGTAGTGGAATTTTTCTCCAGGAAGAGCCCTGTTTTGTTTGATATACACTCTGGTAATTCTATTGGGAACCGGGAGTAAGATCCTCCAAGTGCTGGCCTATCTGACAGACTTTTTATTTAATAAGTAAAGCAAGTAAATTCTACTCTCATCAATGACAATCATGTTGGGCTTTGGTGCTCCTACTATGTGAATCTTCTTTCCTGTCTTTCCACAATATCTTCAGTAGAATATGGATTTATTATTAAGATATCCTGGAGTTAGACCTGCCAATGTCCTGCTTCCAGACTGCTATGAGTTAAATTCTGAAACTGTATCCAGGGACCTGGTCTCCCCCTAGTTCTTGATGGTTAGGACCATGATGGGCAGAAATGGAGCAATCCTTTGGGCAAAGTCATGTAGGTAGGAATAGGTGTGTTCTCAGGGAAGGACATGCAGGGAAGTAAAGGGTAATACTTTTCTCATTCAGGCTTTTAATAGAAGTTATAGGGCAGGTGCTTGAGGCTATGTTTTCTCATAAAATGAGAGTCTAAAGTGGAAATAAACTAAGTGTCTAAAGTGGAAATGCACTGGACTTTTGACTGAGAGCTCATTAAAATATTATAGAGGGCAGAAAACAGAGAGAAAGGTTATTGTGACTTTGTAGAAATAGTGGAGTCTTGCAAGAGACTCCCAGTTCCAATGGGGACAATAAAGATCATGATTTGATTGCAACATGGGGGAGTATCAAGGGAAGTGAAAAAAGGCTGGAAAAATAATCTGAAGTCAAAGCATGAAACACTTTAAAGGCCAGGATCAAGTATTTGGGTCTCATTTGCCAGAAAAAAGGAAAATTACAGAATATGGGTTTGGGGGTAGTTTTTATATTTGTATAAGAAGTTTCTTTTTATTACCTCTCAAAATAATGCATTTTTATCATATAAAACCAAATAAAATAGAAGAATCATTTAAAAATAGCTATCTTGGTATCTCTAGCACCTTTATATAATTATGTTCTTTCTACAATTTTCTTCTATGTACCTAGATTTAAAAAAGGAGATATACAAGATGGACATGGTGGTGGTGCATGCTTGTAATCCCAGTACTTAGGAGGCTGAGATAGCAAGATTGCTGAGATAGCAAGAAGTCAGTCTTAGTAACTTAGTGAGTTCCTCAGAAACAGTGAGATCCTGTTTAAAAAAAAAGAAAGAAAATATGGCTAGGGTGTAGTTCAGAGGTAGGTTCAATCTCTAGTACAAAAAAAAAAAAAAAAAAAAAAGAAAGAAAGAAAAGGAAAATGTCATTACAATGTTATAATGTGTGAACTGCTTTGTCACCGGATGCACTTTTCTGGTCCCTGAAGGCTTGTAATTAGAGAGCTCCTCTAAGTGAATACATGTGGTGCACTGAGGTTCTACGTTACGGTGACCTGAACTTGGAACCATTGGCAAAGCCTGGGTAGTTCTCAGGAGGGCAAGAGTAAGAGCCAGTGCACGGAGACTGGAGAAACCTAGGAGAGAGGGTTAGCATACCGCATCTGGGGCCAGGGCAAAGGAGGGCTTAGTGGGCAATGGATTTCATGTTAAACCTGAAATTGTTGAAAAATTAACCAAAATAGGGGGGTTGGCATAAATCATGGGTTTTAATAAAAAGTTGACAGATTTCATGTAGTCATGTATAACTGTTAGCAAATGTAGGGGAAATGTCTATTAGTCACAGGAATATTCAGGCCTGGTAATTTGGCTAGAGTAGAGAGGGGAAAAACCGGTTGAGTATTTGTTCGTGCATATTATGTGTAAATCCCCCAATTCTGCAAAAAAAGAATTTTTGTTATGTAATGTAAGAAAGGCATAACAAGATTAAACTATTGAGTGACACAGCTTCTAAATGGCAGAGCTGAAATTTAAACACAGAGATTCTGTTTTACTATGCAAACAAGTATTAAAAAGGTGAAAGGAATAAGGGCATCATTAAAGAAAAAAAGTATGCAACTTTATATATGGTAATATAGAAATCAATACTTTTATATCTATAGTGTTTTCTGTGTTAATTCATTCTCTTTCTAGGGACATTTTGAGGTTTTATTATGAAACACACACACACACACACACACACACACACACACACACGCAGAAGCTAAGAAGATAACACACTTCCTACCATAAAGAGTATTTCTAAAGCCGGGCGTGGTGGCGCACGCTTGTAATCCCAGCATTCGGGAGGCTGAGGAACCAGAGGATCTGGGTTCAAGGCCAGCCTCAGCTACATAGTGAGGCCCTCTGCAACTTAATGAGACCCGGTTTCAAAAAAATAAAGAATAAAAAATAGGGCTGTGGGTGTAGCTCGGAGGTAGAATGCCCCTGAGTTCAATCCTCAGTACCGCAAAAAAAAAAAAAAAAAAAAAAAAGAGTATTTCTATAATCACGGAACTTATATTTTAGCAATAATGATAATCACTAGACTACTAAGCATAATTATTGCAATTGTGATGTGATTTGACTGATTTTAAGCATCAATTTGACTGGTGTGAGGAATACCCAAACAGCGGGTACCTTGGGGATCAAATTTCCAATACATGAACTTTGGGGAATACATTGAAACCATATATTATTCCTTTCTCCTGCCTTGAGACATTAAGACTCCAGTTTTTTTTGAGCCATTGGTCTCTAAATTTATACCAGTAGTCTCTGGATTATTAGAATTTTAGAGAATTATACCATTGGCTTCCCTCGTTCTGAGGTTTTTGGAATTGAACTGGACCATGCTTCTGGCTTCCCTGGTTCTCTAGTTTGAAAATAACATGTCTAGGAACTTATTGGCCTCCATAATTACATGAGCAAATTCCCCTAATAAGTCCCCTGTTATCTATCTATATATCTATGTAGCTTTATATGCATATATCTATAAATATCCTGTTGGTTCTCTTTCTCTGGGAAGCCTAGATACTACATATGAGAAATGTAATAAGAGAGACATAGAGAATGTTAAGAGAGTATTTAACCATCTTGTTGATTAAGGAAAATTTCTCTGAAGAAGTGACATTCTATCCTTAAGGTCTTAGTCTGTATAAAGGGAAAATAAAGGAATGTTATTCTAGGGAGAGAGTATATTCCCTAGAAATAAAAGAGGAAGAACAGCAAGTAGGCAGGGGCACTATAAAGCACATTTATTAAAATGATAATGAAATCATTATACAGTACGGAAAGAAGAGCAGGCCTATTACTTAAAAGATCTCTCTGGTTTGGGGTAGTAAATGGTGTTGTTTCTAATTCTCCCTACACAGTTGTAGGATAATAGATGCTTGTATTTGTGACTTTGCACCTTCTCCCAGTAGATGATGGGAAGATTGTATTTCACTTGTTTAATATCACAGGCTTGGCCATGTGAGATCCTTGGCCAGTAGAATGCTGGTGAATGTGACATGAGGCTGTGGGCATGCATGCATGACCTGTCTTGGCCTGTTACCTCTGTTTCAGTCTGGAGAAAACTGAATGGTCCTGTTCCCTGGATGAGATGTAGAGCAGACTTGAACTAAGGCCAGCCCATAGACCTCGAGTGAGTAAAACAAATGGCAGTTGCTCTAAGCTATTGAGATTTCATTGTACTTTTGTTGTGTAAGAGGAATGAATGTGAGAAGAAAAATTAGCAGTCTAGGTAGAACATAATGGTGAATTGGGCTGAGATAATGATAGAAGTAACTAAGAAAAACTAAACCTCCTCCCTATGTACTCGGACTTTAAAAGTGGTAGTATGGAGGATTCACTGAATGTGAAGGTAAAAGAAAAGGAATGCCAAGATAGTATTTCAACCAAAGAATCTTGTAGTATTGTTCATCATCATTAGGATCCTAAAAATGATTGAATGTACCCAAAAGTTCTCAAGTGATGAATGTAATTTTTTTTCTGTGACTATGAAGGTCATTATTTTGGTGAAAAACTTACATAGTCGGGGCTCATTCTCCTGGGCGGCCACAGGGCAAGATCTGGGCTGGTGGACATTTGCTATTCCTCTGCAAGAAAGAAGCACCTGCTCAAGCTTCAGAGGACCTGTTGCCACTGGACTCTTCAGAGAAAAGCCTTTCCTTGTGACATGATGGATCATCTCATGTCCTGTTAAGCTTGGAGTTTACCCCAGGCATGTGAGTTTCTGCTGCTAAGAAGCACTTATATCACTTTTATAAGGCAGCAAAAATACCCAATTGATTATATTTTTGTGCAGGGTGCTTGTCAGGCTGTCTGCCTAAGGCACACATTGTGCCTGAACTTTGATCCTGACCTTTATAGACTGGCCTTTCCCCAAATAATTTCTTGATTAGTGTTAGGTAATTTGTATGTTTGGTTATTTTTTTCTCCCAAAGAAAGCAGCAATCTGCCTTCTGCCCAATGTTAGTGAGCTGTAAGAAGCTTGAGTTTCATTAACATAGTGAGCAAATAAATGTTGGCAGCCCAGTGGCTAAGAAAATGGGGTTGTGAACTCCAGGAAAGTCACAAATCCAGGTGAAGTCTGACTCATTCTGTCACTGATGTTGTCTCCCAGAAGCTAAAGGGCTCAGTGATCTGCAAGTGTGGAGCTCACCATAGCCTTTCTGATGGAGGTTAGGAAATCAGACTCACTTGTGACTCATCCGTCAGGTAATTTAGTTGCTTGGGTTGATTTTCAGGGTTCTGTCTGCTGAATCTGTCCCTGCTAGACATGAGTCTAGCTTAAGATTTGTCCATTTTCTCCTTTCAACAGAGCTCAGTCATTATGGAACTCACCAAAAATTTCACTCTTTGACATAAAAATTATGATGATTAATTGTAACTAACTCTTAATAGATATCTTCATAAGTTTATGAAGCTGAGAAACATGATACCCCATTTTGGCTTCTCACATTCAATGTTTCTTTAAGATTTCTATTGGAACAGTGTATAAGTTCCAAAATGTACTGGCATTTATTTTTGTCTTTCCTTTTCAAAGTTCTTGGAAACCTGGGAGAAATAGGGCCCTATGTGGAGGAAGGCTATGACAAAAATCAAAGCAGGAAGTGGTCTAGAAAAATCTACAAATTGGGTTTTCAATATAACCAACATCTTAGTATTCAGGAGATGTCTGGAACGTGTTCTTAGGATCCTTACATCTCCCATGTCCTCAAGGAAGCCCCTTGTTCTATGTAAAATGAAATATGGAATAAATGTTCTTAATTTCAATGATCAAAGATACCTTTACTACTAATTGAAAGGACAAGAGATTTGGAATCAGTAGACTTTACCTTTTCTGCTTCTCACTCTGTATGGTCATTGTAGAGCCTTGGGCAAGTCATTTGGCATTTCTGAGCTGCTAAATTCTCACCTGAAAAATGTGAAGGTTTTTATGGAGACCTTCACCAAGATTTTTTTTTTTTTCATAATGGACTTTGTGCCTCATTTTATGGTTTGTCAGTTGAAACTAGCTTGGATCTATTATTTTCATAATGATAATTATTTCATGTAGTATCAATTTTTTGATTATACTAAATACTACAAGTGCCATTTATTCTTCATGTTAAGAAAAAGGAGCATCTTTTGCCTCCATTCTGTTTAGATATTTTTAAGGCTATATTTCAAATTCTTTTAATATCATGAATTTAATTTATCAATGAGAATTGCTGACAACTGCAAATACAACAGATAAAACAAAATACAATGATGAAATCAAGCAATTAAACCAACAAAAATTAAAGCAAAATTTCCAGAGACCAAAGAATCCAATCAAAGACTTAATTGTCCAGAGAGGTCAAGAGAAGAATCCTGGTTTAAATTACCCACAAAATGACATCATATGAAAATGATCTGATTTGCTTTTGTGAAAAGTGTTTCATTTCCTGGCTAATTTGGGGGTTTTAGTAAGATCGTTTTGCTTTAGCAGTTGATGTTTATCTCAACATCTTCATGTACCACTTTCATCTGCAAAAGTTTCTTGACTGACCCTCTAATTGTGCATCTTGAAGGGCATTTTATATAGATCTGAAGGTGACTTTGAACAGCCCACAGTCCAGACTATTTGCTCATCCCTGATTCACTTGTTGAGCAGGAAGAACACTTTGTGCCAGCATGCCTTAATTTCCTTTTAAGGGAAGAAGTGAAGAATCCACTTGTATTGACAATGAGAATTTGGAAAGGAAGAATTTAGGCATTCTCGCATTTGAAATGGAAAAGAATTGCCTACAGATAAACAAGATGGCCTTGAGATCACTAACAGTTTTTCCTGGTCTTAAAGTGTTCAGAGCCTTTTACTACCATATCTTTTCTCAGACATAAACTTCTAGACTCAATGTTTCAATGCTTTACTTTCAGTTATATGTTTTATAGTTGTAGTCTCACAATGTTTGCCACTAGTTGTATATTGGTGCCCAATTCTTCTGAAATGACACTGTTTTATTTGAGAAACCTTATACTTCATCTACTGACATCTTCTCACATAAGAAGCTGAGTTTTAAAAGAAAAACAAAGGCATTTAAAGAAAAGTAGTCTAAACATTGCATACTACTCAGAAATAAACACTTAACTTGTATAAATAATTTGTATGTATAATTTCCTGTGGTTTCCAAAGTACAGAAACTAGTCAATGTTCTATGCAGTCTGGGTGGACTTTTTGTATAAGAGTCTTCTCTAATATATCACAATTAGAAATATTCTTGTTGGTTGTGTATTACCTACCTCTGGAGGATCCTCAGCATTTAAAGGTCATCATTACAATTATATTCTTAATTCTGTTTCATTTATTCTAAACACCTATTTAGTACCTGTAATTTGACAGACACTGTGTCAGGCTAAAGAACAAAGATGAAAATTCAGAAGTTCTTTACTTATGTTGACACCTTCAATTGGGAATCGTGGAGGCATTTGTTGAAAATTAGGTCAAATACTTATACGATCTTTAATTTAAAAAAATGTGAATATTATAGATTGGTTGCATGCAAATCTTGTCCTAACACACATTGACTTGCTGAATAAAAACACATCAAAGGATTCTCATTTATTTGAATGGTTTACCGATAATGACTGATTCCAATAAAAAGCAGTAATTATTTTGTATATGTACATGTGTGTTCCTAAATAGAGCTAACATGTTATTTTTGCTTTCCTATGAAACTATTTTCTTAGATGCTTAATTTCTTGATCCCAAGGCATTTGTTCACACATTTAAAATTAGAAAAAAGTCAAGTGTGTGCATATAGGTATGTATATGTGTGTATATTAATAAGTGTACCTTTATAAATAGTTTAAGTATCTGCCAGTTCTAAACAAAGTTTTATATTTGGCTTTGAATTGCTTATTTTGTAATGGATCAGCAATAAGGACAAATGTAGTGTAATTATAGTTATTCAGCATTTCAATATATTCTATTATTATTATTATTATTATTATTATTATTATTATTATTATTTTGCAGTACTGGGGATTGAACTCAGAGGCATTCTACCTCCGAGCTACACCCTCAGTCCTATTTTTTATTCTTCATTTTGAAACAGATCTCACTAAGTTGTTGAAAGCCTCAATAATTAGCCAGGCTCGCTGCAAACACGGATCCTCCGATCTCAGTCTTCCAAGTACTGGGATTACAGGCATGCACTACCATGCCCGACTTCAATATATTATTTTGAATGGAAGCTGAAAATGACTTCTATACTATACAATGGTCCTCTAAGTTACCCCCAATTTTAAGTGATTTTAGAACTCTAACTTTACTATACTCAGTAATAATTTTTAATCTTAATTTTTGCATTATTTAAAGCTTTGCGGTATATATGAAGGAAATTTATAACAGCTCAAACATTTAGGTAGATGCTAAGGGATCTTATGAAAAGATGAATGTTTCCATGCCATCTTTTTATAATTGTTCCCTTCCTCCTATATATGAAGCTTGTTTTATAAGCCTTTATTACCAGAATGACAAATTTCCCTGCAGAACAAAATATAGTATTCTTAATTTATCATTCAGTTCAGATCAAACTTGAAAGCAGGGACATGAAACTGGAGATCTGTTCTTTGACTCAGAACTGAAAATGTGTAACTATAGTATTTCTTCCTACCATTGGTGCTCTTTGACTTAGGATAAACTCATTGTAAATTGAACATATCATTAAGCAGCAAACACATGCAATGCACCTAAGCTACCAAGCCTCACAGCTCAGCTGCACAGCACTGTGGGGTGACAATTATTTTCCTTTTTGCAATGGGAGCTGCAGCTTGCTGCCTCTGGCAAGCATCTCAAGAGAGCATGGTGCCACATATCACTAATCTGGGGAAAGATCAAAATTCAAAATTAAAGTACAATTTCTACTGAATGTGTATTGTTCCCACACTATCATAACGACAACAACAAAAAAATTCTAACTTGAACCATCATAAGTCAGGAGCCATCTGCATATCATTTTCATGTATACATGTGTATCTCTACTGCCATAGAAGAAAACTGTTAGGAGTTAGTTTACTTGGTTAGTCATTCACACCAGGGAAAAGGAGAAGGGAAGGGTAGTATGAAGGGTAAAGCAAACTAGGTAGGGCGCCTTCCTGCTCCTCAGGGGTTAAAGTTTACCCAACCTGATCTCCCTTGTCTAACAACTCAGAACGGTTTCTTAGTGTCCATGATGGCCAACCGATGCTTCCTTTGGATAATTTCCACTAGCATTTTAAAACAAGTGTATTAGTATAAACTTTAGGTACAGAAAGGTCACCTGATCAGAGGATGATTGTCATTGAAAGATAGTAAGTTACTCACCATTCCTAAGAGGAGGGGGAGGAGGGGGTATACAGTGTCAGGGGTGGCCACCACCCTGAGTTAATCAGGAGGCAGAGGGAAAGGGGAAACCGTGGGCTTTGCTAAACTTTCTGTGGGAAGGACCAGTCAAGAGAGGGTACATGGGATTAGAATAGACTAGTTTGAATAATTTCAATGGGCTGTAGGTTGGAGGGACTGTCCCTGGTTGTCTAGTACCTGGCTCTGAGATGACGAGGGAGGTGTAAGTAGATCTCCCGCAGTAGGAAACCCTGGTCAAGGAGGTGTTTAGGGATATAGACTCTGGATTCCTGGTTTACATTTGAAAAGGACACTTGCTAATGGGCAACTTGTTTACTATCTCTAAGAACTGGTTAACTCTGAGGACAGTTCCTCTAGTCTCAGCAAGACCCCAGATGTCAAAGCTTCAGAATATAGAAAACAAAATGACCTGCATAAATACAACTAAGTCTGACTTGCTGTCTTTTTTCTTCCATTACACACCAGGACCAAAAATATGGCCTCACCATCAGTTTTCACAAATGTTTCCAGTCACACCAAGAATTTTATGAGTTTAGGCTTGAAGTGTTTTGGAAAGTTACAAGGAGTTATAAGCAACTGTGGACCTTCTCTCCCTTTCTGTCTTTCACTAGCAATCTATCTCTCTCCAATATAATCAACAAATCCTCTTCTTTGTCTCTGGCAGGGGAAATCCTTGCATTTATGCCCACCAAGGTCCTAACTTGTACTACAACTAGTAGTTCAAATAATTTTTTGAGCATTGGTAGAGTTCTCCTCTTTATGATAAACACTACTGTCAACTGCTAAGAAAATTAAAATTCCCTACCTTATTACATACATGAATGTATTTTTATAAGATAACAAAAACAAAATGTGATTTCAAATTAACCACAAAGTTGAAGTAAAGGTGGAGAATATGCTACTGTTTGATCCTGAGTGACAGTTTTGGTGGCAGCAACACTAACAGACACACCATGATACTGCTCCCTGAGGCAGAATGTGATTCCTGAGTTTGTGCAGAAGGAATTTATTATATAACCTCATGTTATCATAATGCAATATGATATCTTGTGCTATCCTAATGCAAAGTGAGGCCAAAGGAGGTTTGCCCATCAGCATGGAAAGGGCCCTGGCATGTATAAAAGTCTGCGTGGCCTCTGGGGGCTGAGCTGTCCTTGCAATGCTATTCTACAAACGCCCTTGACCAAAGATTCTTGGGTACAGGGAATAAACCCTGTGCAATGCATTTGCTGTGTTGGCCTTTCTGAGGCGCAGTCACTTTATCTATGAAATGGGAATATCTGTATCATGTGATTGTGTAAATTACTCCGAAGATTGTTTTTAAAAGCATCTAACCTTGCAACTGGGCCTGGTGGTGCATGCCTGTAATCTCAGTACTTGGGAGGCTGGACAGGAGGACTTCAGATTTGAGGCCAGCCTCAGCAACTTGGTGAGGTCCTCAGAAACCTTAGGGAGATTCTGTTTAAAAAAAAAAAAGGCTGGGAGTTTAGCTCGAAGGTATAATGCCCCTGAGTTCAATCCCCAGTACCAAATAAATAAAAAGTATTTAGCCTTGAGTTTAATACTATATGTGGTTACCATTTACTGTCTAAACCTAAATCTCAACATCACACTTTTATTGGTCTGAAAGTAATTGAATGATACAGTACCTGTTACAATATTCAGATATTCTATAAGCAAAAGAAATTGGACAATTTACTTTTTTTTTCTTTTTTGGTACTGGGGATTGAACTCAAAGGGATTTTACTTCCTTGCTACAACTCCATCCCTTTTCATTTTTTTTAAACAGGGTCTCAGTAAGTTGCTGAGGGTCTTGCTAAGTTGCTGAGGCTGGTCTCAAACCTGTGATCCTCCAGTCTCAGCTTCTGAAGTACTAGGATTACAGGCATGTACCATCATGTCTAGCATGGTTAATTTACTTCTTTTAAAATATACATTGCCTCATGTTGTTTTTTTTCATCTACAAACTTTTTGATCAGAACTACAAGAGAGATACAGTCATGAGGTATGAGATACTTCCCTTGATTGGACCAACACTGCAGGTTACTGTTCTTTTGCTATCCTTTGGCAAGTGGCTCTCTAAGAAGAGAGTGAGTGAGTGAGTAGAGGAAGGAGAGAGAGAGAGAGCGAGAGCGAGAGCGAGAGCGAGAGAGAGAGAGAGAGCGAGAGAGAGGATGAGAACACAGAGTGGGGAGATAAAGAACTCTTGATGAACAGCTGCCTGAGGACTCTCTGATTTGCCTTCAACAAATTCAGGAATCTACTTGCTTAGCCATCTTGATTTGCATAGCTACTTCCTTCTTATTTCCAAGTTATTATTCAACATTTTTTTTAAGTTCCCACAGTGTACAAACACAAAGCAAATAAAGAAAGGCCTCTTAGAGGACAGCGTGTACTTCTTTCAGATCCTTTATCTTTTAACCTAAAGCTTAGGATTTCCCAGAAATACAATGTCCTAATAAAAGAACCAGATGAAGGAATATTCAGGAACCTTTTCCTAGTTGCTCTGCATTACAAAAACAACTCATATTACATGAGGAAAATTATCAGTGTATTTGTGACTAATCACTGCAGTCAGTCTGTACAACAGTCTGGAAATTGTAGGACTAAATATCCAGCACAACTCATGTTCTATTTGGTTTGAGAGCCTAAATATCCAAATGGATAATAGCTAGAGCATGTATAAAAACAGAACTTTGACCCACATCCACTAACAATCTGCCCAGGTAATCATCCCATTGTCTTTAGTAAATGGCCCAAGAAGTTAGCCTGCTATAAGTCAGACCTGCAAGAAGTCAGCCAGGTATCTCTAGTAACAGTTCAGGAAGCCAAACAGTGACTCCTGTAACAATTGGCCCAAAGGGGGCAAGAATTAATTAATAGTTGTCAGCTTCCCTTGATCTGTTCTCAAGTCCAACTTATTACCAACCAAAGTCGAATATGGACCTATCACATGGATGCTCAGCTTCTAGTAAGCCCTCTGGCAGCTCAGCTTTTTCATGCCAACAGCCTCCAATCAAAGCATAACTGAAGACTTCCATTTTTTTTTCCACTACAAAGCTTTTCCATTCCTCTGCCTGCTTTTGAATCTCTGCCAAAGCCCAAGTAATGGTGGCCAACTCCCTTGCTAGAGCAGGCTCAGAATAAATAGCCTTTACTCTCCTCAACTGGTTAGTCTTTGTTTATTTTCACAGTTCCAAGAAGGACAAGGCACTGCATGTGGATGACTATGTAAACCTTTTCCTACTGCCAGGGAGAACTCAATGCCTGCACTGCTGGGCAGTAGCAGCTGCTTCAGAAGTGACAGCCCAGGGGCTCATGTGCCAGTAAGTGACCATAAAGACCTGGGTGGGGAAGAGGGCAACGAAACTTCTCATATTAGCCAGGGAATGAGAGACTGGGTCATGAAATGGCAAAACCAAACAGAAAAGCCTCTAGGAAGATGACGTTGGAGAGCTAAGAGCCTCCAAAAACCACAAAATGTAAACCGAGCAATGTTTTCCACTGTTCATTGTCCTGCAGTGAAATTTCCAAACACTACTGACTTGACCAATTTTATGACAATATTTTTCTAGCTTTTAAACTGCTTTTGACATAGCCTTGAAATTCATTTTAAAGGATCCCCCCCACCCCCCTTACCTCAAATAACATCAAAGCAGGGCTTTAGGCAGAAGAATGACACAGGGAGTTTCATTCCTATGAAAGCCAATTTAAAAGAGGTAAAATTCACGAAGTGAAAGTGAAGTTACCAAAAAAACATCAGTGGAAGGAGCAAAACCCAACAGAAACTACTAATAGCAAAGCATTTTTGCTTCATTTACCTCACCTACAATAATTGTAGGCATGCCACAATTGTGATTAAGACCTTCTAGCTACGAATGGATCTTCTTTACCTCACTGATTTTCAGCGCTAATTGAGCTGCGTTTCTTCATTTCTCATTTACTTGATTGTGTATTGCCTTGTTTGTGTATTATTAGCTATTAAACTGCTCCCTGCAAAGCTGGGGTCTGCTGTACCAGCACAGCTCTCTGGAAGCTCGAAGCTCCTGCTCACTCACCTAGAGTGGTGATTCTCAACCGTAGCAGCTCATTAGAACATTCTGGGGAGCTTTAAAAAATACCCATCATCAGAACCCACCTCAAACCAATTAAATCATAACCTCTCCATTATATTTTTAAAAATAACTCCCCAGGTGATTCTAACGTGCACAGACTGTTAAGAGAAAAAAAAAAAAAAAAAAAAAAAAAAAAAAAAAAAAACCTCCCAGAAGCATGATTTTCTTGACAGTAAGTGTCACCCTCAGTTATATTCACTTTGTTTGAAGGTTGTCAGAATTTAATAAAGCAACTTTTACCTTGTCCATTTTAAAGTGCTGGTAACATGGACATTACAAATGGACTCTCCAGAGCCTTGGCTGGCTTGTTCAACATGGTGCGTTGTAGGATCCAAGGTCGGGGTGAGTAAGGGGGCAATGGAAGGAAAATTCTTCTATTCCTTTTGCTTTGGTTGACATTTCAATACGAAAGTCACAGATTACCTAAGAAGAAGCATGAGGAATGATCTTAGGTCAAGTGCGTGATTGTGATGCAGCATCACACGCCTGCACTTGCTGGACAGTGTAGTGTTCTCTCAGATGCCAGTGACCATCTGAAGGACACAGGACCTGCAGGTGAGATGGCAGCTTCACACCATTGAGGAGAGGAAGCTTTAGGTAACTTGGTTTGGTAGCATGGACACTGTACTCACTTGTGCCTCCTACTCTCAGAGTTGGGTGAGGATCTGTCACCAAGTGGTGACTTTTTATAAGGGCTGCAGTTTCTTAGAGCTCAAGAGATGACAAATAAGATACAGTCTCTGTTAGAAGGGAGGAAATAAGAATTTCATGTCTGTGATGTTAAAAAGCCTTGGGGACTGAGTGATCTGGGAAGGAGAGCTCACATTGCAGCTCCTATACCAGGCGAACACATCATTAGCAGCAATAGGGGGCCTGGTCCTGAGTTTAGTTTGACTGGAACTTCCCTTGCACAGATACATTTGATGATGGCATTTTAGATATTCTGGGAAGAGCACAACCTAAAACAAGCTTTATTTTCTTGATTTACCTTGAATATTTTTTGGTAGAAATGGCTGCATTAGGTAGTTTAATTTCACGCACGCTTTACATTACTAGAGCTACTTCCCTGTGTGGTGGTCATGGTTTTCTGTAACATTTGGAGAGATACAAAACTTTCTCATTGTTCTTGAACTTCTTGCCTATCTAGTAGAAAAAAGATTCAGAATTATAACCATTCTCAGTCCTTATCAAGGAAAATAAATGGCTACACATATGGTTTTGGACATGATCTTTTTCAGAGCTGGTAAAGGGCCCTGGTATTCTGTGCGGTGCCTCTACTGCTTACTACTCCCTAATGACTACACTTGCAAAAGCACAGAGATAATCTGTGAGTAAAATCACTCCTACATTACCACTGCTTTCACCAGACAGCACATTCTCATTTTCATTTGTTAGTGGAATAAGGGGCATAGGTAAGAAAAGCCATAAAGGATATTGTAGTTTATTTTTCATTAATAAATCCAGCAACTTCCAGAAGTCTGTCCATGCATTTGTTCATTTGTTGAGCAAACATTCTGAGAATGCTTATCAAATGCCACATGCTGATCTAGGTGCTAAAGATGCAGCAGTAAACAAAGGAGCTCAAGATGGAGGAGTCTCTCCTGAATCCTATCTTAGAGGGAAACAAGTGAAAAAGCAAGTAGACTAAGAGTGTAAATTTAAAAAGGTATAAGTGTTGTGAAGATGACACACTGGGTGACGTGGTATGATTAGTGGGGGGGAGGCAGGGCTCCACTACAAAGGGCAGTTGGAGTTGCCTTCCTGAGAAAGGGGTATTAGAGCTGATATCTGAAATATGGGAAGGGCCCAGTCATACAGAGCATGAGGGTAGAGTATTGTAATACAGCAAAGATCAAATTTAACTTTCCCACAAGCAGGAATAAGCAGATGCCTTTGAGAAGTTGGAAGAAGACCCTTTTACCCAGGGCATAGGTGGTGGTTGGGGACCCAGATGTAAGTGGGGCCAGATGACATAGGGAATTCTCGCTCATGAAGCACTCATTTCCCAAGTGCAATGAAAAAGCATTAGAGGGACTAAAAAGGGGACTTGTGTATGGTCTGCATTTTATGAAAATCTCTTGTGGAGTTTAGAGGACAATGAGGTGAAACTGAACACTGTAAAATGGTTTAGCAGGCTATTGCAGGGGTCTAGGTGAGAGATAGTGATGACTTGGGTGATGGTGGCTGCAGGGTAGAGGCAGGAAAATGAGCAAAGTGAGAGTCAACAGGGCTTAGTGATGGAACAGAAATAGGAACTGAGGGAGGCTGGGCATAGTGTTGCATGCCTGTAATTCCAATACTTGGGAAGATCACAGGTTCAAGCAACTTAGCGAGATCCTATTTCTAAGCAAAAAAGAAAAAAGAGCTGGGGGGTGTAGCTTAGAGATAGAATGCCTGTAGGTTCAATCACAAGTACCCCCCTCCCAAAAAAAAAAGAAGCAAGTAGGAGATGAGAGAACAAGAAGGATCAATGATTCAATGATGACTACTGATACTGTTACCATCATTTACAAGACAGGGAAGAATAACATATGAATGAATGGTTGCTTTTTGTTGCATTTTGTTCTCTTAGAAATTTGAAGAAATCATTAGCTATGCTTGACTTTTTCTGTGTGGGGAGCCAATTAGATATCTGCATGGTCAAGTTAAGGCAACAGTTGAATACGCTTCATAAGTTTGGCGCTCAAAAGGAAGACTAGGGCTGAAAATGTACATCTGAGAGTCACCATGGAGCCAGTTGTGTTTAAAGTCAAGGGACTAGATGAGATCATCTGAAAGAGAGAATAGAGGAGAGCCTGGATTGGGTGCTCGCAGAGAAAGAGCCGCCAGCGGGTTATGAATCTGGGAAGAGGAGCCCACATGGGGTAAAACAAGATATCATTGCAGTAGATAGGAGCGGGCTTTAAAAAGTAGAACTATTTCCATGTTTTACTGTGAAGGGGAGAAAAGAAATGGGCAATTAACTAGAGAGTGGTGTGGGGTCGAGGGAAGATATATTTATTTCTTACAGTGGAGCTGTGAGAGCATCTTTGCTCTCCGATGGTTACACAGGCAAATGGTGTGAAATATAGCATTAAATAGTAAAATCCAGACACTGGGCCATTAGATCTTCCCTAACCCCCCTTTCCACCAGGAGTGATTATTCCTTTGTCTCTGGTCCCATGGGTTCTCTAAATAATATTTATTACATCCTATTATGGTTAATTATGTAAATTTCTGTCTCCCAAGTGAATTATAAGCTCCTTGGGAGAGAAGGTGTTCTTCATTGATTGTCAGCTGTGTTGAGTCCTTTATTAGGTACATTATATGTGTGATCTCAATTACTCTTCACAATAGCCCTTTACGGGAGACATAATCTTCACTTTGTAGACGAGGGAATTTGGGCTCAGGGAGGCTGAGTAGCTGGCACGGTGATGTGATTGGCGAGTCGGAGGCAGAGTGAAGACCCCGCCTCTAACTTGCAAGCTTTCTTTTGCTACATTTCTTTTTCAGTGGCTTCTTCTGCTGTGTGTCCCCCGTGCCTACTTAGCACAGTTCAGTACCGGGCTCACACTGACTTGGAATTCAATAACGGTGAATGAAGTAAAACAAAACTACAGTAATAAACCTTAATAACCAGCAATTCAATTACTCTCTCATTTCCTCTGTTTTAAATAAGGCATTACATTTGTTGATCTAGGAGGAATACCCCTTGTCCCAGGCCACCTGTTCTCTCTACTGGAGTCCTGGTACACACTTTGATGGAGAAAAAGGTAGAAACAGGGAAGCAGGTGCTGGAGGTCAGTGGATGGCTGTCCTTGGTTATGGCAGCTTCATGTCAGAACTGGCTTGGAAAGACAGGGAGCCACTGGTATTTGAGAACCTTTGGCTAAGTAAATGGAGGTGTTTTGCTGCAATTAGACAATTACCAAAGACAGAGAATTCAATTTGTTTATTATTTTTTTTAACCCGAAGGAGATGACTAGTTCTTTTTGTTTGGTGGTTTTCATTCTTAGGAATTCTTCATCCAGCCTATCACAGAATGATGATAACCTCATGCAATTTTTTTTTGTAAAACAAGACGGACGATTTCATTTGCAAGCTTTAGAGCTTACCTCAGTTGTAAAATACACTTTATCCTTTATTCTATGTAAATTTAATGTAGAAGGGCAGTTTTCTCCAGTTAAAGAAAGTTACTGAGTCTAGAGCCACAGTTTTTGATGTAAATGAAGGAAACCAACCCCAATACCCTATCTATACTATTTTAGTCAATTGTACTATACTATTTGCTTTTCCAGTAGACCCGAGGTAGGCTGGCTTGAGCAGAGATTTTATAAGTCCTAACTTTGCTAAATCAATGCACTTCAGTGTTGACCAGGTATCTGCTCTGTGATATCAAGGTTTTGTATATACTTTGGGAATTACGAAAGAATCGCTACACCCAAGGAGTTTCATGTCATTGGGACTCCAGGATATGCACATAAAGTTAAACCAACAGAAAGATAGGATTCACTTAAGTGTTGTTCACTCAAAAGACCTGTGTTGATTATTTACCATGTGCCTAGAAAGTGTGTTAGGAACTATGGGAAATTCAACTGAAAGAACAAAGTTCTATCCGTATGAGCTCACAGTCCACAGAGAGAGACAGACAAACTAAAAATGATGAATTTACAACATGAAAAATGTCTCAAGTATAGATTGGAACAGGATGCTTTAGGAAAGATCTTAAACTCACTAAGGTCTTATGGAAGAGGGCATGATTGGATTGACTTTGAAAAATGAGCAATAGTTATCTGAAGAAGAAGGTGTTGGGATGAGAATGACCATTCCTGGGAGAGAGAAAAGTATTTTCAAAGGTAAAATTTCAAGAAAGGAGAGTTGATTTGAGAAGTCAATTAGGGCCAATATGGCTGTAGTACCAGGTGAGTGTAGTGTTCTGAAGAACAGAGAAACATGAAGCAGGACAGAAACAGACCCTAGATAATAGTTTTGCTAAAAAAGAATGGATTTTATCCTAAAGGCAATATGAACCAATAGAAATATTAAAACAGGTTTGCATTTTAGAAAGAATAATCCAAAAGGAATGTGGGAAACTGGCTTGCAAATGGGTTGAGCCAGAACAAAAAGGCTGGGAGACTGTTATAAAGACCCAATTTTATAATTGTGAGTACATCTGTTATAGTCTGTAAGAGTGAGCCTGGAGAATGAAGAGAGTTTAAAATACAGATTTAGGTGAGTAAATAATGAGACTGTTAATTATTTTAATATTGCTGGTAAGAGAAGAGAGAGACAAAGTGTTTTCTGCTTTACATGGATTGAATGGATGACATCATACTCTGGGGTGACTGATGGATAGGGCAGATGGAAGGTAAAAAATAATGAGTTAACTTCAAGACATGTAATATTTGAAGTACTTGTTTCACATTCAAATGGCCAACAGGTAGAGACTACTTAAGCTGGATATATAGACAAGAAATCATCTCAAAATAGGCAATGTTTAGAGTCAACATAGTTAACATGGAAAAGATGTAGCTGTAACTCTTTGTGGATACCAAGTTCTTAGACAATCCGAATACTCACATGGTCGTACTTTATAATTGTCTTTATTGATATAGTTAACATTTCCAAAACCTGAATTGAATTAATCCCAATCTCTGACTACTTCTGCCTGTATTTCCAGTTTGTTATCTCTAGTCTATTAACTACGATCAGGACTGTACCCTGACTGAAATCAATAATCTTTCAATGCTCACAGTCCATGCTTGCACATCTTAAATTCATAGTCAATCATTCCAATGACTTGTTCTCTCTTGTTTTATTGTACTTACTTGACAAAGTCATGGTTACCTTAATCCTTTGCTTGCTATCTGAGCTTGCATCTGCTCAACTGATCATAGCTAGATAAAAGCACACAATCATGCTGGTTGGTCTTATTTTTACATTTTTGACATTGAATTTCAAGTGGGTTTTTTAAGTGCTACCTGGGGATCAGATAAGATTCCTTATCTCTTATTTTATAGTAGGTGGCTATTTTATATCTTTCTAAAATCTCTTCAAACATTCAATTCCTACCCCCATCTATTCCTCACTTTTAAGAGATAAGCTTGTTTGCTTTTTCACTAAGAAAACTGGAGAATTTACATAAGAACTTCAATATCATCCTTCCATTATATCTACCCTCCCCCAATCAGGATTTAGCACACATACTTTACTCTCTTGTCCATTATCATAAATAAAGTTTTCATACCCCAATTGAAAGGCAGACATTCCAAATGTATATTAGATCCCCTATTCCCTCACCTACTCAAGGACATCACAGCTGTAATCTACCCTCTTGCCGATCTCATCAGTTTTTCACTCTCTGCCCAGTCATTCCCATCAATACACAGGCTGAAATAGTTTCCCGCTTTTAAAATGACCTTCTCTTTCACCATCATTTTTGCTTCTCTTAGTACTTGCTATTTCCTGCCTGACTTTTCAAAAACATGGTAACTTCTTACCTCTTTCAATTCTTTGATTAGTTATTACAGTCTCAATGAGATCATCCCAAACTATCCCATTTAGGATTACCAGCTGCCCTCATCCCTCCCTTGGCCCCTGTGATCCCCTTTATATTGTTCCACTTTTTTTTGTATGTGGTACTGGGGATTGAACCCAAGGGCATTCTACCTCCAAGCTGCCCACTCCCCAGCCCTATTTTTATTCTTTATTTTGAAACAGGGTCTTACTAAGTTGTGGCAGTGCTCACTAAGTAGCTGAGACTGGGAACCTGGATCCTCCAGTCTCAGCCTCCCAAGTACTGAGATTACAAGTATGCACCACCATGCCTGGCTTGTTGTTCCACTTTCGATGTGGTCTTTTTTTTTTTTTGCGGTACTGAGGATTGAACCCAGGGGCATTCTACCTTCGAGCTACATCCCCAGCCCTATTTTTTAGTCTTTATTTTGTAACAGGGTCTCACTGAGTTGTGGAGGGCTTCACTAAGTAGCTAAGGCTGGCCGCGAACCTAGATTCTCCTGTCTCAGCCTCTCAAGTACTGGGATTGATGCAGTCTTTTAAATATTTTATATAATTTATTTATTTTGTTCATAGCTCATTGTCTAGTATAAATTCACAGAATTTTTGTGGGGTATTTTTGTAGTTGTTTTTGTTAACTGATTTATTTTAAGAACATAGAAGTGTGCCTGCTAGGCACAGTGCAGGCCCTCCACAAATATTTGCAGAAATACATACTACTGAATGAGAGAACACTTAGTCTGGAAAAAAAATGCACGTATACAAAATAATTTATGTCTGTATCAAGAGGCTCCTTTACCACCATATGAGATTTATAATGGTTAATCTAGATTGTTAACTTGACTGGGTTATGGAAACACCCAATATTATGTGAATTTGAGTGTGTTGAGATGATTGATTTATGTAAGGGAAGATTGAAGGAGAAGTCCTGACTTGAACATGGGTGGCCCCTGTTCTGATAGGCATGGGACCTGATAAAGAGGCGAAAGCAGTGTGAAGGCAAGCATGAGTCCTCCTGAGAAAAGCACATCTGATTTCACCTGGGACATGGGCCTTCAGCCACTTTGCTTTTTGAATGGGACTTTTACCAACATTTCCTTGGAGAATTTCCTGGTCTTTCTATCTTGCACTGGGATTGTATTATTGGTCTCTCCTATTCCAAGGCTCCAGCTCTTGGACCACACAGCCAGCGGCTACTTCCTCCAGCTCTCTTTGTTCAGGTTGCCACTTGAGACTACACTGCTTGGGAATGTGAGCTGATTTGATAAATCCCCCTTTACAATATACATATCCTACGAGTTCTGTTACTCTAGAGAATCTTGACTAATACAAGACTCGTGTATGGATTCTGGAATAAATACCTCAGGTAGAGATAGAGAGGAGAGAGCAGAAACCAATAGGTACATCAGAATTTCAGCAATATCTGGAAAAAGAGCTGAAGAGTCAGAGACACAAATGGGAAACTAAATCTAAGGGTTGACACAGAGATGAAGGTGGGACTTTGTGAAGAGTGTCGGAAGCTGCAGAGAAAGAAAATGAGGTGAAGGTTAAAGGTTTTCACTGTAGTGTCGAGAAGGAAAACTAACCATAAAGTGTGGATAAGATTTGGCAAAATGAAGATTCAGCCTCAAGATATGAGACAATAAATTTTGTATTCTACTAGTTAAGATAAAGTCCTTTGTAGTCAGAGTAGTATTATGATTATGCTCTAAAATGTACTGAGTATATTAGGGAAGACTCTGAGTCTAAATTTCTTCATCTTTAGAATTCAGCTAACAATAGTATCATCCTAGAGGATGGAATGAGATGGTTTTATTACATAAATGTCAACTTGAGATCTACCTGCTTCTTAATATCAAGGAGTGGTAATTTGCTTCAACTGTTGCAAGTTCTACAATCTACAAAAATCTGAAGGTTTTCTCCAAACCTTTCTTGTCTCCCAAGAACCAATATTCTGGGGCATTGAGACCAATCTCCTTCTGTGTCCTCCGTAATCATTCCTGCACTACTCGCCCTAGCCCTAATAAGAACCTCTTTTCTTTCTGAGGCATCTTCAAAAATCTTATTAAGAATTTAGACATAAAATTAAAAAGTCTGTGATTAAATGAATTTTGCTGAAGATTGACAGAACAAAGGTGATGTTGGAAGGGGGCTTCTCTCAGTATTATCCACAGCCCGGGAGGAACATTGGTGGCACAATTCTTGTACTCTTTCTGGCTGCATTTCAGTCTCTAAGTCTGAGTCTTCCTTTACATTGCTTCTCTTCACCATTCTCATCCATTTTTTTTTACTTTCTGGAATCAAATCTCCACTGTGGGCCATACAGAGGAGATTTCTGTCTCCTCAGAAGTCTGAAAGACAAGGCAGGTGTGATGGTGCACACTGGAAAATCCCAGTACTTGGGAGGCTGAGACAAAAGGAGCTCAGATTTGAGGCCAGCTTCAACAATTTAGCAAGACCCTCAGCAACTTAGTGAGACTGTGTTTCAAAATAAAAAATAAAATAGTGTAGGGGTGTAGCTCAGAGGTAGAATGCCCCAGAGTTCAATACCCAGTACCAAAAAAGAAGACTGGAAAATATTATAAAGTCCTAGTAGAGCTTTTCCCTCTGACCACTTATCAAGATAATGCTCCAAAGGAATATAATTCTTCTATGAGGAACTCAGTAGCCAACTGTTTAAGTTCTACATTTTTCTTCACCTTATGACATTTATAAAGTACTTGAGTAAGCAAATCTAGCTGTTATTAGCAAAAGGAAAGTGGGTGTTCAGCTCTTATCCAAGCTGGGCTCTGGCAGCAGTGTGTGGGTGATTTAGAACATTTCTTAATCCATTTTTTCCATATCTGGGGACTCAGTCTTTAAATTTTCTCCTATGCTGCAGACCTGCCTTTTCATCTGCCAACTCCATCTCTTCTTCTGGTTGGATGGTCAGCATCTCACCGTGATGCCAATAGAATGAGCAGTTCTCTATGCTGTGCCGGAGTTCTGGATTATTATTCTGGGGTCCTGACTTAGGCCACCATTGTGATTGATGAAAAGGGGCAAAATGAGGAGAGGAATGTTTAATTACTCTTACTTTGGGATAGACATGTGGCCTTCTTCAGCTCTTCTATTTGAAGGTGACTGTCAGCCAATTCTAGTCACAGAAAGCGATTAGGAGACTCACAATGTCATAACCTTTATTTTGTGAGTTTCACACAATCTGGAGCTGATCCCTGGGTAAATGGCATTCTGATTCCATTAAGGTTAAATTTCAAACAGACAGTAAAGGGCAAAGCAAGAGCTGAAAGTAATTACAGAGAAGAGTGCGCATCTGCTTCACTAGAGGGTCCATCTTGCTGTTGATGCTGAAATGGATTAATCCTTCCTCAGAATTGGCCGTGCAGCTGGAGCGGGAGGATGCTATTAAAGAACAGGATGGGTCCATTTTGGAAGGAAGGTGAAAAATTGAGGTTCCCAAAATAAATCACCCCAATAGCAAAGTGATTTTCTATGCTTCTGTAAAATCAGATAAAGTTCTTTTGTGGAGAATACAAAACATTGATCTCTGTTTTAACTAGAAACTTTTAATGTAAATAACTGGGGTATTGAAAAAGTGATATATGGTTCATTCCATGAAGAACAGTATCCACATTCACTTATGTGCATAAATCACAATCTAGAAGCAAGGTGTGATTTTTAAGGCACTTTACAAAGTCCTTTAAGCCTTTGGAGAAACATCAAGTTAGTGTTATGGTGTACTGGCTTTGTGTCTACACAATGACAACAAACAACAATTTTAAGTGGTTTATCAGTTGAAGTGGTGTTAGAGATCTCCCCACTGAAGTCTGAAATGTCTTTTATCCTCTAAATTGAGTATTCAGAACTTTATTTTTGTGTATTTAGATCCAATTATAGAAGTCTAATCACAGTAGTATAAAACATGATATTGGAAATAACACCTGAGTTCACGATAATTCACCATCATTGTAAAAGACCCATATTTCTGTCCAAATAAAGCCTGAAAATTTTAAATGTGCATCTTTAAGTGCCTGCCTGACTCCCAGGGATAATACACTTCCATTTAGCGCTTCATTGTCTCCTTTCCACAGACACTGCTGAACTGAACGTATTCAAGTTATTGCCCACCAATCATATAAATTAGGTACTCTTTTATAATGACAGAAATAAGTTATGTCTATTGCTATTTAAATAGTTTTTACATTATGCCCTTTGAAACTCTTCTTCCTGTGATAATAGGTTATAGGAAAATAATAAGGTCCTTGGGGAAGTCACATCAGGACAACATGAGATTCTTCTGGAGTAGCCCCCAAGCATGGAGCACCCATAGCTATTCATTGTGACTTGTGTGACACATTTATTTGTTTATTTTTGTTATGGCAAAAACATATAACTTGAAATCTGCCCTCTTGGAAAATTTTCACATGTACAGTACAATATAATTTATTATAAGCATAATATTGTGCAGCAGATCTTTAGAACTTATTCATTTTGCATAATTGAAAGTGTATGTGTTCAATAGCCACCTTTCATTTCTTCCTCCCCCTATCCCCTGGAAACAACAATTTTACTTTTGGTGTCTATGAATTTGAATATTATAGATACATCATATAAGTAGTATCATGTAGTATTTGCCCTCCTATGACTATGCTATTTCTCCTAGTAGAAGATCACTAAAGTTTATCTATGTTGCCACCTATGATGGCATTTGCTTCAAATGGCACACATTTCTTTACCCATTCACCTATTGGTGGGAATTCAAATTGTTTCCATTCTTCAGCTACTGTGAATAAGGTTGCAGTGACCATGGCAGTGTAAATATCTCCTCAAGATCCAGATTTCAAATTTTTTTTGGTACTGGGGATTGAACTCAGGGGCGTTCTACATCCAAGCTACACCCCCAGCCCTATCTTTTATTCTTTATTTTGAAACAGGGTCTCACTAAGTTGCAAAAGACCTCACTAAGTATCTGAGGCTGGTTTTGGACCTACAATCCTCCTGTTTCAGACTCCTAAATACTGGGATTACAAGCCTGTGCCACCACGCCTGGCTCAGATTTCAAAAATTTTAAAATAAATATCCCAGAGTAAGACTTCTGGATTACATATAATTCTACTTAAACTTCCATAGTGCTTCCCTTTGAGGCAACCCTTTTACACACCTGCTTGAGAGACCAAAGCTGTCTGAAGTTTTGGCTCTTAGGATCTGTTAATGCTTGGAACTGGAATGTCATCCAAAGTCTGGTGTTAAAGGCTTGGTCCCCAACATAGCCGGATTCAGAGGTGGGAACTTTAAGACAATGATTGGATCATCCTCAGATTAATTCATCAAATAGATTAAATAATCTATTGATGATGAATGGATTACTGGGAGGTAGGGCCTAGCTGGAGGAAGTAGGTAGCTGGGAACATGCCCTGGAAGAGTTTATCTTCTCTCTGGTCCCTTCCCTTTCTCTTTCTTTCTCTGCTCCCCATCTGTCATGAGCGGAGCAACTTTCCTCTGCTATGTCTTTCTGCCATGATATTTTTGCCTTGAGGCCAGATACTAGAGACTTCTGAAACCGTGAGCCCAAGTAAAGCTTTCCTCTTCAAAGTTGTTATTATGAGGTATTTTGGTCACAGAAACACAAGGCAAATGAACACAGGACCTACACAAAGTCTATCACTATTTTCTCTTTTCTGACCATATTGTTCTGTCATAGACTCCCACAGAGAATCCTCATCCATACTTTTCTTCTTCAGGTGAGAAAATCTCTAGGTACACATGAAATACACTTCAAGCAGTCCCATAATCTTATAGCTCTGCCATGGTAACATCAAGTTTGAAGTGATACTAATCTCTGTTATGGATCAAACATGGCCTGTCTGTGAGAAAACTCATGCTGAAATTTGATTCCCAATGTAATGGTGTTAAAGGTATTGGGAAACTTAAGAGATATTGAGCCTTTTTACGAGGGATTGATGTGAGTGGCTTTATTCTCACAAGAGCAGGTTGTTATAGAGCAAGGCTTATGCTCACGTTTTGTCTCTTTTGCCCTTTCACTCTCATAAGAGTCCACATACTGTCATGTTTTGTCTCTTTTGCCCTTTGCTTTCCACTATGAGTTGAAGCAGCATGAAGCCCTCATGAGCACCATGGTCTTGGACTTCCCAGCCTCCAGAACTCTGGGCCAAGATGAACTTCAATTCTTAATAATTACCCAGGCTCAGATATTGTTTTTGCAATAAAGTGGACTAAGATAATCTCATAGATACTTTCTGTTTTCCCAGTTCCAACTAGATCTCAAGCAATACTAGTATATTCTTTTCTTTTCTTTTTTTTTTGTGGTACTGGGGATTGAACCCAGGGGCATTCTACCTTCGAGCTACACCCCCAGCCCTATTTTTTATTCTTTATTTTGAAACCAGTTCTCATTAAGTTGCGGAGTACCTCACTAGGTAGCTGAGGCTGGCCGCGAACCCGGATCCTCCGGTCTCAGACTCCCGAATGCTGGGATTACAAGTGTGCACCACCACGCCCGGCTAATACTAGTATTTTCTGACCAGCCTAAAACCACCTCTAATTTTATCAATAGTCATTGGCTGAATTCTTGGTTTCTCTTAATATCTAGGTCTCATGGAGGAAAGGTCAGTTTCTGTTTGGGCCCTGAAATATTCTACTTGGCTATAGAGTTGATTTCTCACCTACAAATTCTTTTGCTTTTCCCAGGATTCGTCCTTGAGAGTTGTAGCTACAATTGCAGTCATTCCTTGTTTAGATTTATGGTACTTTACCATCCATATCAAAATCTACCCACATGTTAAAAGTTAATGGGAAAATGGTAGAAATCACCACCCTACATTTTGCAACCTTTTGATGGTGGCAATACAATAATCGCTGTAGTTCATACAAAGACATGATAGCTTTTGGTGGACTATTTCATTAAGGAAGAATGGTGTATTAGTTTTTTTTGTTACTATAGTGAAATAACTGAGATGGGATAACTTTAGAAAGAAAAGAGGTGGATTTAGCTCAGAGTTTTGGAAGCCAAAAGAACAAATAGAGTAGCACCAACTCTGGTGAGGGCCCTATGGTAGAAAACAGAAGTGCATGCACAAGGACGAGGTCACATTGATAAGCAGGGAACAGGAGAAGCTGAGGTCCTGTAATCCCTCAAGGCCACGGTCATGTCCTCGTTGACCTAAAGACCTCTCTCTAGGCCCTACCTATTAAAGGTCCCATTTCCCAACATTATCACACTGATGACCAAGCCTCCAACACATGCATCTAATGGGGACATGCTTAAATCATATCCAAACCATAGCAGGGAGTTCTCATTTCAGAGCCAATGTCCAGCAGTCCTCAAAATGCATCAATATTTCCTCTTCTCCTAAAGTTCAGCCATGGTATCAAATGGATTCAGGTCCCTTTGGGGAAAGTTAGGAGGAGAATTTATAAACATGTAGCTTGTCTTAGGGACCCTACTCAAGGGGACTTGTTCTTCATTCAAAGTTCAGGGCTTCAGCCTGTGAACTGATACGAGTCAGAGAACTTATTCCTGAGCTATAAATTGTGGGGCTTTGCTATGGTCTGAATGTTTATGTCCCCCTCATTCATATGTTGAAATCCACACCCACAAGGTAATGGTATTAGGATGTGTGGCCTTTGAGAGGTCATTAGATTATGGGGGCAGAGTCCTACAGAATGAGATTAGTGCCCTCATAAAAGAGACCCCAGAGAGAACCCTCATCCCTTTTCCCATCTGAGATTAGTGGGAAGACAACTCTCTATGAGGAATTGTCCTCTCACAGGGTACCAGATCTGTTGGCATCTGGATCTTGGACTTCCAGCTTCCAGAACTTTGAGAAATAGATTTCTATTGTTCATAAACCTCTTTGTCTGTGGTGTTCTGTTATTGAAGCCCAAACAGACTAAGACAATTCCCAATCTGATCTCTGTTCACAATACCTTCAATTTCTGATTTATACGATTGTTTAGAAGGCTGCCCATTTATATCAGTGCTAGAGACACCATTAGAAGTTGCAGCCACCATAGTTTCCTGACTACTTCTCCAACAAGCTTCTCCCTCTTCCCAGTACCCACACTCTCCTCATCTCTGGCTACTAGATGGCCTCAGTACCACAGAATCCATTATCCACAGATATTAGGGAATCACTTAATTAGTGGCAGTTTTGTCCACTGTCATTACCTGTCTGCAGAAGATAGTCAGCACAGAGCTTTTCAAATACAGCTAGACTCCCCAGCAATGTATGTCATTACTCTGGAGAAGGAGGAGCCTTTTAGCCATTTTAATGTTAATTTCACACATTTTTTTCATCACCTAAACCTTCAAATTTATTTGTATCTGGGTTTCTCAACCTGGAAGCTATTGATAATTTTGGACCAAGTAGATCTTTGTGGTAAGAAGGTTTGGTGTAGTATGGAACATTTTAACAGCATCCCTGGTCTTACTTCTCTCTTATTTTGCTAAATTCTTGTAGCTTCTTCTGGTTATGGCAATTATAAATATCTACAGATGTTGGCAAATATCTGATGAGGAAGAACAGCAGCACTTCTCCCAGTGAAGTAACATTTTTCTATATTATTGAAGGAAATGTGGTGGGGTCTAGGCTTCAGGCAAGAAAAACTGTTATAGTGAATTTTTAAAAACACATCTAGCTGCTCAAATAAACATATTGAACTCACAATTTCTACTAAGTATATATCTGTTAATTAATTTGACTTGGTACAACATTATGTTAGTTCTTCCCTGGTCTACTTACTATAGGAATCATTGCCAGCATACTTCCCATATTTTTTCCTGATAGAGGTTGGCAGAATACTTCAATTATTTCACTTTATAACCTTTCTCTCCTTGGTTTTGGATTTGTGCTCATGCTCTTGGGGTTTGATGGTATTTGACCCCACTGTGGAGCCTACAGGCAATGTAGGGTCTCACGATATGTCCTGATGAATCTCAGCATCTCCTAACAAGGCCATTTCCTCTAGTGAGGAGGATATATTGTTTTATTCTCATCAAATATCCACATGCTCCACATTTTTCAATCTCCATGCAATTACAAGGGGCCATGTGTCTAGTTCTAGAGAATTGTTTTGAACAGAGATAATACATGGCACCTTTAGGCAGAGACACTTGAGAGCTGGCTTAGGATCCACCCTTTCTCTCTTCCCCAGCAATAGCTGCCATGTACTTTACCAGGATGACTGAGCCTCTGCCAGTTTGCTGGAAGAGTTCCCTGCCTGTCTGCACTGGACATGTAGCATGACAGGGAAATACACTTTTGTTTTGTTGAGGCTGTGAAGTTTTATGGTTGCTGCTACTGCATCATGGACCACACTATTCTGACTGATCACTTGAGATTATTAGAGAGTTTTAAGTTATGGGGTGGCAGCCTAGCTAGATGGGGAGAGGGCTGGCATCTGCTGACAATGGAGACACAGCAGGCACTTCATTCCTGGAAACTACAGTTGATAATTTAGGTAAGTACTTTGACTCTTGTGTGCCATAAAGAATCAATATTCATATTTCTTCTGGCAATGAAATTATTACTGCCTTCCTGTTTAGCCAGATTATATAAATAATCCCACGTAGCTAACCTTGAGTGTCTGCTTCCTCACATCATTTTTAATACCAAATACTTCTGATCAGGAAAAGCAAGCTGCATTTAAGTAAACTTGCTTGTAAATAATTCTGGGGGGAAATGTTTTCCTGGCTTCCAGAGTTTTTGATGGCATAGGTGGTGTTATATTAGCATTTTGACAAGTATTTTTTTCTGTAATTTCTGTGCAAATGCATTCTGAGATCCTAATGTTTACTTTTCTGCATCTAATAATGTCACAACCAATGGGAAAATCTTGATGGCTATGAGAAAATTTTGAGTATTAAGTGATTACTCTACATGATGAAAGCGGATTGATATAGAGAATATCTTGTGGTTAAGATTGTGGTCATCTTCTGTGCAACTCTCAAGGATAATAGATTGGCCTTTTCAGCTCTGAGTTTCTAGTTCATTGACTACTGCCTGGAATATAATAGGTGCTCATAAAAATTTTGGTGGAAAACTGAATATGTCAATATGCATTTTACCGGTTTAGCTAAAAAATGTATATTGAGAAAGTACTATGGGCAAGTTCTAGGCTGTAATTTCAGGAACAAAGATAGTGCTCCATAAACAAAGTAGGGAAGACATTTAGAACTAGAAACTGAATGTTTGTTATGCAGGGAACAATCAGACCAGAAGAAGCCCAAGCAATGATAGGTGATTAGAGTCTTGAAACTTTGATAGGATTTTTTAAGGTAAATTAAATAGGGAAGAAATATATTGGTCTAGGAAGATGAAATGGCATTATACCCTGGAGAAAATGCACATGATTCAGAATTGTTGGAGAATAATGTGGGAAATTAAAGATGGCAAGGAGACAGGCTGAAGATGCACGCAGAAGCCAGGCCACTGAAATTCACAGACACTGCTCAGACATGATTGTAACTCAGCTTAGTCTATGTTTGCCAGCTATTTTTAACCGTATGACCTCTGATAAGAACTGAGGGTTTAGCTGGGTTGGTGATGCACATTGACAGGCGTGTACCCCAGTACTTGAGAGGCTGAGACAGGAGGATCAAAGGTTCAAGGTCTGCCTCAGCAAATTAATGAGACCCTCAGCAATTTAATGAGACCCTGTATCAAAAACAAAATAAATAAAAAAATAGAAAGGGCTGGGGATGTAGCTTTGAGGTAGAATGTCCCTGGGTTCAATCCTTAAAACCAACAAAACAAAACAGAAAAAGAACTGAAGATTTATGTCCCCACAAAATCCATATGTTGAAATTCTAATGTTAGTATGATAACATTAGAAAGTGAGCCTGTGGAAGTAATTGGATCACAAAGGTGGAACTCTAAAAAGAGATCCCAAGGAAATCTCTTTCCACTGTATGAAAATATGAGAAGTCACTGATTTATAACTTGGAATACGGCCTCACCAGAATCTATCCATGCTTATTATCAGTAGAAATGTTATTTAATTGTTCAACATTTATATAACACAAAGCCAGGCAGTAAAAATGATGCATATTTTTGTTCAATGCAAACTTTGCTACATAAGATTATGTAAAACATTTGAGTTTTGCATTATCATTTAAAAATTTTTAATGTATGTGTGTGTTTGTGTATATTTGGATCAACCATTTGAAACATTTACTTCTGTAAAATGATAGGGATTTGAAAAATTATGCTATAGATGACAACCGTTTAAAAAATATTTTAAGTCCAGAAAAGTCCTATAGAGTCAGTTTGCATTTTAGAAAGGATATCTCTAGTGACAATGTGGGACACTTGAGACAGAAGGCATAGGAGACTGACAGAGACTTGATGCTCACTGAATGTGTCTCCCTCCTTTCTCTGTCTCCCTTCTATTCAGATTAGGGCCATGTGACTGTGACTTCTTTTGGCTAACCTTGTAATTTTCTGGCTGAATCGCCAAAAAAAAAAAAAAAAAAAAAAAGAGAGAGAGAGAGAGAGAGCAGTTCCCCTTTCTTTCTTTTCTGGGAGACATTGGTGGGTACCACTGTGGCAATGGTAGAATGGTAGACTCACAGTTGGAAGCAGGCTATATCATTGATCAAGACCTGGAGGACAGCCACAGGGAGAATCCACTTGCTCCCACTGGACTTGTTGTGTGAGAGAAATAAATCTTTCTGACTTAGTTTCTTATCCAGTCAAGATATAGCTAATACAGTAGAGTCAAAAGATAAGGCAGAATTTCAAAAGCAGGGATACAAAGAGGAACACATCAGAAAAAAAAAAACTGAATTGATAGGAGTTTGTGGTTGAGTAATTGTGGGCATGAGGAAAAAAGGGGCATCTAAGTGATTCTAGATCTTTGGCTATGCATGATCTCTTGCTACATTATTATTAAAATATAAGAGCAGAATATGGTATTAAATGAGATTGCATTATTATTTCACTCATAAGAGCACATTGTATAGTGCCAACTTCATAGCTGCTCAAGAAATATTTTCTCCCTTCTGTTCTTTCAATCTACATCATTTTTTTGTGCCATATAAGATATTTAGCAAAGGGGTCAATTAAAAAATCTTTCACAAATTATATAAAACCAATAATTATTTTCCCCTGAAAATTGAAACATGAAAAAACAGAAAAAATACAATGCTGATCTTATCTATTAACAGTCTGTATATTTAACGAGATCAGTGAATTCACCCACCAGGTACTTACTGTGTACTTAAGGAAGAACTGATATTGTTTAAGATTTTCACAGTAATGTCCTGGACCTCACTTGCTTCTTTCTGATTTGTTCCCTTTGATCTTCTTTCACAGAACCAGGAACTTGAGAATAGGCCATTTTGAAACAAGATCACCACGAATGGGCTGGTCCATCTGGCTTCCTTGGTGTATTCAACCCTAACCAGATCCACAAAGGGCATCTGAAACCGAACCAGAAACAACCTCTGTTAATAGAGTGACTTATTTTATTTTCATGTTTTTTTCTCCTCTGCTTGAGATATTACATATTCAATTTTGAAACTTTTTATTAAATTTCTCAACATAAGTACTTTGCATTAATATTGTGTTTTTAATGAATAGATTGTATTTGAAATTGTATATCATTCTATGCTGTGGATATACAATAATTGACTTTGCTTTTCCTATTTTTCTTTTTGCTATTCTGAATCATGATGTCAAGCACACTTTTTGTGTCTAAGCCTTTTGTTGTAATTAGGATTATATCTTTGGGGGAAAATGCCAGGAGTGCAATTCCTGGACCAAAGGATAAGACTGTCGAATAATTCGCACAAATTCTCTCCAAAATTGATCTAATAATTTATATATCACAATCAGTGATGAGAAAGTTACTCTTTTTATACTACCAGGAGTTCATTACAAACGAAAACGGAACATTACACACCATATCCCATGTAACACAAGTCAAGTCATATTCTTTGTGCCAAAGGAACTTCTCTATTGTAGCACAAGGTTTTCTGCCATAGGGGCGGCTCATTCTCCATCACTTCTTGGCAGTAGATTTCCTGCTGTAGGTAATACCACCACCTGGGGAGTGCTCATTTCATAGTGTGGATCAAAGCCAGCCAGCTCCTGTGGGATGCTTTCCATGGGGCCAGTGTAACTCCATCTCACTCAGGTTTAACCAAATACACATTTGTACTAGGATTTTGAAAATCATTTTGTCTTTAGAGCTAAGGGATAATTTAAAATATTTTAGAAGAAAGTAACACTATTACATTGTAATCATTTTTCACATACTAATTCATTATAACCACAGGTAATAATGGAGGAAGAAAATCATGATGATGTATTATGATTTTTATAAGTGGAATAATCACATTACTTAATCTTTCAGTTGCAAAAATGGTCCTCCGATGACATCTGGTTAAATCTCATTTTATATCATTCCATACATTAGTTTTAGATAGGTAGAGATATGCAATTAAGGTGTTTTTTAAAATAACTTTTTTAAATCTTTGGTGGAAAGTTTTTCAGAAAATCAGTGTATATGAATAAGGTTTACAGATTTTATAATATTATTCAATAACATTTTTGTTAATTTCTTAATTTGGGAATTATAATGATTATATAAAAGGTAAAAAGAAATCATAGCTTCATGGTGGGAACTTACCCTTACATGTTTCAGAAAAGGAAACACTTTGTACATAGATACATAAATATTCGTGTGTGTGTGTGTGTGTGTGTGCGCATGCAGAGAAAGATAACACTTATAAAATGTTAGTAGTTGGGGAAATTTAGATGAAATTATTTATACTATTTTTGTGACTTTTCCATGAATCTGAGCCAAATTTAAAATTAAAAAAAATACAAAAGCCAATGACAAATGGACTAGGAAGAAAACTCTCCCACACTAAGTTTTCTTCTACCCACTTTACGTGTAATTTTAACACTAGAATTTATTTAATAATTTTAATAGAAAAGACATCTGATTGTCTAATTTATAAATTATGTGTTTTTCTGGTTATGGTAACATCACTATGAAAACATTTAAATGAGATATGGCACAGTTAAAATGAAAATTGTCCTTTCATTTAGAATCAGTGCTGTGCAGACTAATTACACATGCAAATTTTTCTTAATGCATATTCATAATGAATATTACTTACCACGAATCTGCATTAAATCATTGTTCAATTTAATATAATAATTATTCAGTGAATTCCTAAAGATCCCAAGATGATGTTAATTTTTTTATTGATATGCACATTCCATTTGTATCAAACAAATACATTAGTAGTCATGGTTTAAATAAGATTCATTGACTTTTATCATGCATTTCCAATTTGCTGGGAACTACATACATGATAGGAGACAGTCACTTTATTTTCAAGGTGCTTCCGTCAGATAGAATAATAAAGCCAGCTTGGCTGGCTCTGCGCCAGGTCTTCACAAGGCTGCCACCCCTCTTCTCCTTCCAGATGGGGAGAAGCAAGCGGGCAGCTGACGTGGGCTGCTTGGGGAGGCCGTGAGCGAGCGTGCATCGTCTCCCTGTGAGCTGCCTCCTCAGCTGTCATCTCTTCTTCAGGAAAGTCATTTATCTGGGGCTGTGAAGTCATTCAAAGGACATTTCTCTGTGGCTCACCTCAGGATGACTTTGCAAAAGCAAGGAGCTCTGGGACAAGGCAGGCTGAGCCTGGGCTGGGCCAGAGCCCTCTGGCAGATGGCAGCCAGGGGAGGCAAGGGGCGCGGTGGGTGGATCCAAGTGTGCCTGGCATCCCTGGACAGCACGATGCTCAGGCCTCAGGGATCCCCAGCTCATTCCCACGCCAAACGTCAGCTCAGCCTGACAACTGTTTCGAAGGGTTTCTGTCCTTTGAATAACCCATTAAAAGCTACCTTTCCTTTCACTGACTCTCCACGGTTTAGCTCTCTCCTTTCTACCACTTTAAAGCTCTCATCTCCCAAGGCTTATGTGGAAACTAGAGAGAAATTGGGAAACCGAAGGGACTTCACATAAATGAGGAGAGATAAGAGTAGAAGAGTGGCAGAGGACTGGGGGAGGGAGGTGGAAAGGGGGAAAGGGAACTTGATGAAGACAAGAACTCCAACACTTCTATGTACATATGTGAAGTTATCAATATCAATTTTAATATTATGAATGGAGAGGGGAAAGTGGGGTCCAGAGGGAAACACCCTGGGCTTGTGTGCATCTATGATTCTATCACACTAAACCTCAATGTGATCTATAATTACAATGCACCAATACGAGTATACTGGAAAACAAAACAAAAAAAAAAAAAAACACCTCTTTGCCTGTATACATGTCTTTGTCTTCTTACTTGACGGTGTTTTCCTCAGTGCTCAATTAGAAAATGAAAACCGCTTTTCTTTCCTTGCTTATTAAGGACAAGACCTTTAGAATTCAGCTGTGCATGGTTGACTTCCCAACTCTTCTTTCAACTCCAGTTCTGACACTGTAGCCTCTTCTACCCTGAGCCTTCACATCTGTAAAATTAACTACAATAATAAAATCAGCAACTATTGTTTCTATCTGTACCTACCTTCTTTAAGATGTTGGTCTTGGAATTATGGATTATTCAAGAGAATGTGAAGATAACAATGATTGGGAAATTTAACTAGGCTTATTTGATGTTACAGCAGATGGGAGATAAGTAGTGACCACTGCAGGCTCACACAGAGAGGGAAAAATTTGCAAGCATTGTACAGATGGGTTCCTACCTAATTGGACTGTCTTTACTTCTTCCTCTGCCTCTTTCTACTATATTATAATAAGCAGTATTGTGTAAAAAGAGGCAATCTTTGAATAGTTGTCACAAAATATGAAATTTCTCATGCATAGTTCACCTTTGTGCTTTGGGAAAGACAAGTCTACCAGTTGCCTGACTTTACTTACCAGTGGGAGTGGAGGCAATATCACTGAGTTCCACCAGGTGGCCACAAAATACTACAGGCAGGGAAAACTCAGGAAACAGAATAATTAATAGAGACAAGAAAAAGGACAACAGTTAATAAAATATGTGGCTATTCAAGGCTATTCCATCTTGAAAAATCCAGGGCCACTCTGGTTGTGTGTCATATAGCCTTCTGTGATGCCCTCAGGAATATTGTCAGATCAATAATTTGGGCACAGAGAAAATTTTCAAGGTTTTTTTTCCTATCAGTTTTATTTCAAACTCGTTTGAGTGTCAGGACTTTTGTGATTATTATGACTCAGGAGTATTGGGAGTCTGAATCTTTATATTGTTAAATTCTTCAACACCTACTTGTAAATGTTATATGACTAATACCACAATACCTGGTACATTGTGAGTATTCAGAAAATGTTTGCTATTATTGTTACTTGAAATATGACATGCATCATTGAATACTGCCGCACAGAAATAAGATTCCATTAAATGCTTTAATCTAGTCAATTTATTCCACCATTCTTACTTATACTCTTACCCATACATAGAATCTATTCATCTAATGTACCTGACATTTACCATGATCCAAACTTGAGCCACCCCAGTCATCAATGCTTGTCCATTAACCTTGGACTGCAAAGAATTCTGATAGAGCCATGTGATGATTCTGTACCATGAATGCTTTCAATAAAGGCAGATTACTCTGTTTCTCTCTTGGATTACCCTTCTGTTTATTTTTACAAAGACTAAAGGGATGAGTATGGGCACTTTCTGTGTTTCTCAGCCTAATTAGAGTTGAGGACATCTGCTAGAAGAGAGAGAGGTGGTCAAGACAAGCTGTGAGCAGGCAATTATTGAAGACACATTTCTAGATATGCACTTGATTCATCTGTACTTGAAGGTCATTTTCTCCCATGCCAGACAGAAACTGATTAATTCTGTTCATTCTTGAAAGGTAGGAATCTAAGCACGTAGGGGGCACTGCCGAGGGCTTCAGAAATAGATAAAAGGTCTGCAGAAACCAGGATCCAGCTGTTTGCATGGGAAAATTTGGAGTAGCATCCACTGAAACTACCAACCAAACAACCCACTCTTGCCCTCTGTCTTCTCCGTGTCTACTGACTAGTGTGATAAATCTTACTGCACCAACTGGGGAGGGGCCAGGGCAGGACTCTGTGTCCTTGCTGGTGGGCAGCTATATTCCATGTCTGGGAGGCTGAGTGCAGTTATCAGATATTCAGATAAGTCATTAGCCACCCTCCCTGCTTTGACAGAGCTGCTGAAGGCACTACTTCTAAGTAGTTTCCTCTGTGCAGTGTTCTCACCCCTACTGGGGCTATCACATCAACATACAAGTCATAGACAATCAAACAGAGGAGGATTTACACATTCTGGAATCAAGACTGTTGCTTCTGTTTTATTTACTTTGCTCAAAGGGCTTTGATGAGGGATGTTTTGATGACTATCTCTCTGAACAGTTGCAGCATCACATAAATGATTGTTCTACAGCTTTCAAGAAAATGCTGTCATACTAGCTTGCAAGTTCTTTTTACCCAGCTCTAATTACATAAATTGTTATATAAACAGATGTCTGTTACACCAAAGTCTACTTCGCTTGGGAACTATAATTTTTCTGAGTTTATATGCCAGTGGGTGCAAAGAAACATCTTTTGATGTTTTCAAGGAAGTTTTTTATGCAGTCAGGATGTGAGCAGAAAGGCGCTCATCAGTCAGTATCCTTTGCCTTCATGCTCCAAGGAACAGAGAGAAAAGACCCAGAGGAGAATGTATAACCTTGGCTCCCAAATCAAATTCTTTATCTTGGTTAAATTAATTCTCTTTCCCAAGGTGCACACTTCTGTCAATAATTCCCCTATAAACCATGATAAAGACAATTGTATATATATATATATATATATACATACATATATATACATATATATATATATGTATGTATATATATATATATATAAACTCCTATGTGGAGCCTCATTTGCTTTTTATATAAAACAGTCATCAAATTAGTAGAATACAAGCTATGATCTTCCATTACTCAAGACGTAACTTAAAGCTACTGAGCTAATACTCATTCATTCACTTCAAGATTGCATGAAACAATCTTTCTGAGTATCTACTATGTACCAAGCGTGATGCTTCTGCTCCTATTGAATGATGACAAAAGCTGGACTTGAAAGCTTGCCTTTGAGAGACACATAGCCTAGTTGAGAAGACAGGCGTTAATTCACTGGTGACAAAAGTTGATAATTAATCCTAATTCACAGGAAACATATGGTTTGAAAGTATAAAAAGCATGAGAATGTATAAAAGTACTAAGGAGATCACTTCAGGAAGTGAATTTTGAATTTAATCTGAATAACTCATAGGGCAAAGCAGGTAAAGAAACAGCATGAGTTAGGAAAAAAACACTTTATACTTTGTGATCCTGAAAAAGGCCGAGTTGTTTGGAACCAGAAAGGGTGAGATGTGGAGTAAGATGAGGAAGGGGGTGGCAGGCTGTGAAAAGCCTTGCAGACTGACTTAATATTTTTCTTCATCTTGACAGGAATATGAGAACATTATATACTTGATTTGGAAAAGACACATAATCAGATTTGTATTTTTAAAAGCTAAGTCTGGCCACAGAATGAGGGTTTGGAGGAGGGGTCAGAAGTAGCTGGGAGAGACCATCTGAGGCAGTCTGCCACCAGTGATCAGAGGAAGGGAAGTTTGAACTTGACCTGGGAAGGGGAAGTAGAAAGAGAATCAGATTGTGTCATGATTCAATGCTAAACATGCAGCAGGACGATTTGCTTTATTCAAGAGAAATGGAGAGATTTGAGAGCTACTTAGAAGCTCAAGTGTAGAGGTGAGTATCTTAGCATCTCCCTCCACAGGCACCTGTGCAGAGTCCTCTCTGAAGATGTCCTCCTCCTCTGACCTGCCACAACTGGCTGTCTCTAGTTTTATCCTTTGAGGCCATTCCTCAGATGTGCTCTATTTAGAACCCCAAGGACTGGCTGCAGCTATTAGTAGGTGCATACATATTAGTAGGTGCTTAGAAACTTTGGGCCCACCTAAGGCTGCTCATAAGCAAGACATTTCTTGGTTTCTCAGTCTCTATGAGTTTTTCTATAGGTATCTCATCTTACCATTTTCTCTAACCTCAAGGCAGAAACATCCCTTAAGTCACCCCAGGTTACACCTGGCTTCTGTGTTCTGACTCTTACCCAATCTCTGCTCCAGGACCAACACCTCATTCCATGTATAATTCTATCTTCTACAAGCATCTCCAACCCTGCCTGCTTCCTTCCTTGTACTTGTCTTTCTCTTACTTCCCTTTCTGAAGTGCACCCTGGTGCTGGCTTGTAGCCTCCTGCCAGCCAAGGCCAAGAGTTCATGCTTTCTGTGTCCTCCCTCTTCCTCGTAGCTCACTCCCACTGTCGTCCACGACCTCTCTGACCATCTCGTGGATCCCAAATCTGCCTCCTCATTGTCAAAATGTGTTTTAGAATAATCTCTCGGCAGCATCTGATGTTACTATTTTCAACTCTCTCCATGTTGTTTCTATTATCTCTGATAATTTCTACTTAGGTTTTATAACTTTTCCATTATAACTTTTGCTGCCCCATGGGTAGATCACAGGCAACCTTTCCTTTCATGCTGTAATGTGTTATGATTATACATAAAAGTGGGATTCATTGTGAGATTCACATGTGCACGTAATATAATTTGGACAATTTCACTCCCCAGTACCTCCTCTTTGCTTCCCTCATACCTCTCTCTGATCCCATCTGATGCTCCACTGGTCTCCCTTCTGCTTTCATGAATGGTGAGAATAATTCAAAAGGAATTTCTAGCCTATTCCTCAGTCATCAGTACTAGCATTGTTATCATTATTATTATTATTATTATTATTATTATTATCATTATCATTATCATTATTATTGGTACTGGGGATTGAACCCGCTCTACCTCCAAGCTACATCCCCAGCTCATTTTATTTTTTGTTAAATTGATGAGGGTCTTGCTAAGTTGCTGAGGCTGGTCATGAACTTGTGATCCTTCTGTCTCAGACTCCTCAATACTGGGATTACAGGTGTGTGCCACCACTCCCAGCTCAGGGTGAATCATGCTCAGTTCGGTGCTAGTATATTTTTTGTGTATGTGTGTGTGGTACTGGGAATTGAATCCAGGGGCATTCTGTCTCTGAGGTACATCCTCAGCACTATATTTCATTTTGAAACAGGGTCTCACTAAGTTGTGGAAGGCTTCCCTTAGCTGTTGAGGCTTGCCTTAAACCTCCTGTGATCCTTCTATCTCAGCCTCCCAAGTACTAGGATTACAGGCATGTGCCACCATGCCCAGCTTAGTGCTGGCATTTTAAAAATGTCATGAACCAGACATCTACACCAGAAATTTAAAACAAACAAAAATAATAAAAATAAAACTCAGAAACTTTGTGTCATATATTTAAGTAACTAATTATGTGAAGTAGAGTGTTTTAGTCTATTTCACTGGATATATTCAAGTCATAGACAATTATGACATGATTATATTATAGAGGGAATTCAAACATTGGTAGGGTTAAAGTAGACTTTCTTTAAGTTCTTATAGAACCTGAGATTTGGTAATTGAAATAACATTTATGTGAGCGTGGTAAATACAAGACTTATATTGTTACAAATGTATTTTTATTAATGCTCTGAACAATCCTGTGATTTAAGTATTAGGTTCATCTTTTTTTATAAGAATATAAAGAATCAGAAAATTAATTTATTTGTTCATAATCACATAGCAAAATATATATTGCAGAGCTGGGATTTAGAGATTTTATCTTCTGACTCTAAACTCCAATTGCTTTCACATGAAAACAGATGATTCTTTGATGCATTATTTCAACAGGATTACCTTCTTGAAAATGGCAAACAGATACTCTTTTTCTAATTGTCTAATATACCTCATTACTCTTATTAAGTACACTGCTGATACAGGTCTCATGGGGACTAATGCTTGTGAAAAGTTTGGGGTGCTTTTATAAAAACAGTAGAAAACCATGAAGATATCTCCGAAAGTTTTGATAGGGGCTAATACATTTGGGAGTCATGAAATTTAAGCCTGACTCAATATATTGTAGTACTAAACACCTAAACACAGTTATCCACACACTAAAACATTACAGAAAACTGCAGAAGTCCATTTACCATTCAGAATTGTTAGAACTATGCTTCGATGGTTTGTTAAAGAATAACCTATTCTTCTAAAAGCTGAAGTGCATCAGTCTTATGCAAAACTGACATTCAACATGATAGATTTATTTTTCAAAAATTTGCATGGCATCTAGAGCCTAGTCTTCTAATTATATATACTTCTGAATTCTTCTTATATATCTCAGACAGACTTTGAGAATCCCAAGTAGAACTTTTGCTTCTGTTAAGATACAAGGCAGGCCTCCAAGGAGCAGAGGTTGTTGCTGGATACATGTGATACCAGGAAAATATACTAGAGATGAAGGCTTGATAACCGCATTAGTCAGAATAACATGACATAAAAATAAGTACAAAGCAAAAAAATGATTAAGAAGCTAATCTTGCCAATACTGCCACATGAAGATATGTGCTCAGGCTCCCTTGCCTACTATTACTATCTGTACTTACTAATATAGAATTGCTTGTCTTTTTCTGAAGTTCTGACCCAAAGTCACCCTGAATGAGCACCAAATTTTATCCTTGGATGATTCACTTCCTTAACAGTATGAGGTCCTCTTAGTCATTACTTTTAGGTAAGAGAATGCATGAAGTCATGCCACCAGTTATATTTTAGTCTTCAAGGAAGTGGTAGTTTGAGGATTCTGTTGCCTTCTTAAATTACAAACTCAAAAATAAGAACCTAAGAAGAAGAAACAACCAAAATAGAACAAAAACCTCACTTAGGTATACAGAAAAAAGGGAAAATTTTGGTGAGCTTATGTTTTCCCATTTGATTTTTTAATTAACATTATGTCAATTATATCAATACATAGGAAATAAATAGATGAGAATTATGCTAGTTAAGAAAATGCTAGATCCTAGGGTGTGTGTGAAGACAACAAACACAACTCTATTTCTCATGGATCTATGAGTGCATTGCCAAGTAACCCATTCAGATATTTCTTTTCATACTTGCCCCTGAAGTTGTTCTTTAAGCTATAGCAAAAGTAGGAGAGAACAGGCATAATTTAAGACATAAATAATCAATGCAATGAAACAAAGAGTATGGATGAGTGACAAATGGGAAGTTGGAAGCTGACTCTAGTTATTAATACTCATCTGAAACAGTTTTATAAAATAAAATGGGTTCTTTTTGTATTTTCTGTCAACTAACTTCAGGAAATTTCTCCTTTATTTTTTTCTGAACAAAGCCTTTCCTCTGTGTACATATGTAGTTTTCATGCATTATGCTTACTAAGGGACCAGAGCTTCTCATTTTGTCTAGTTAATATTATATGTATTACTTGTTTTTTTCATTTTATACTAGCAATGATTACCTTTATTTTAATAAGTAGCAGTTCTTCATCATTGTCTGTGGGCCACAATCCACATACATATCAGTTTTTATTGTTACCTGCAGACTGTAATAAAAGTAGAACAAGCAATGACAGCTCCATTTAAAAAACTGTCATATATCACAAACATTAACAATGATTATTATATTTGCCATGTAGGAGACATTTCTAACTTCATTATAAACTATTAATTTTTTTCAACATAATTTCATTTAAGCCTTAACATTAAAGCTGGAAGAATGACTGAATGGTAGTATGTTAAGTAATGATATTATTCATTATTATTACCTCAAATGATAGTGCTACTTGAAATCACAGTGAGTCTAAAATCATCATTTGCAAGTCCTGTATTGCTCTGTTTTGCAGGAGAAAATGTAAGTGTGCACACATAAAATACAGGAGCTCTGTCAGTTGGATGTTTGTAGTTCTCCTGAGAAAAAGGAGATAAGAAACATGTTCATCAGTTTCTTAGTGCCTTTCCTTATGGGGAGTGTAGATTTTCCTATTCAGTCAGGCATGTGATTTGCTTCTGGGCATTTTTCAATTGTCTTAGTGAATGACCACAGTTGGCTCCTTCTTTATTTATTCATTCAAATCTATTGCTTATGCTCTGATTGTATTATTCATGAAGAAACTAAAGTACCGGACTGATTTCAGTGTAGCAACTGTATGTACACATTTTGTCAGAAAAACAATAGATTTTAATCTTTTAGTAATGATATTGTATATTAGTTATCATTGCTGTGCAATAAATTATCTCAAAGCTTAATGGCTTGAAATAACAAGTAGTTACAATATCTTTCAGCTTCTGTGTGCCATGAATTTTAGAGTGATGCCGCTGGATGTTTCTGAATTAGAGTCTTTCATGAGATCGTTGTCAAACCTAGGCTGCAATCTGAAGACTGGACTGAGGCTGGAGGGTCCACTACCAGGTTGGCTCTATTATGAATAACTGCAGCAATTGGGTTACAGATGAAAGGTTCCTAAAGACTTCGCATTTAATGAACTCTTAAAGGGAAGCTACCTGGTATGCTGTTCCTTCCTTCCTTCCTTCCTCCCTCCCTCCCTTCCCTTCCTTCCCTCCTCCTCCTCCTCCTCCTCCTCTTCCTCCTCCTCCTCCTCCTCCTCCTTCTTTCTCTCTGTCTCTCTGCTCTGTCTCTGTCTCTGTCTCTCCTTTTTCTCTTTCTGGCTTTTGCTGGGAATTAAACTGAAGGGCATTCTACCTCTGAGCTACACCCTTTGACTCTTTTTATTTTGAAGCTGGATCTTGCTAAGTTGCTGAGGGTCTCACAAAGCTGCTGGGGCTGCCTTGGAATCTGTGATCCTCCTGTCTCAGTTTCCCTAGTATAGGCTTGGTCTTCGTTTCTTTCTCTCTCTCTTTCTTTCTTTCTTTCTTTCTTTCTTTCTTTCTTTCTTTCTTTCTTTCTGACACAACAGCATGCAATTCTCAAATTGGTGTGATATTTAGAAATAAATAATTTTGGACCTCTCCTTCTGGCAGCATGACAAAATAAATATTCTGAAGATTTACCAGCTTAAAAACAACAGACAAATGAGAAACTAACTTCTGGATAAAACATTCCTTGTAATACCTTTCTGGTCTCAAAGTAGAAGAAAAGGAAATCTTTTGGGGCATTCTTCTCTACTACCCAAACGATATAAAGAATCAGGGTATAAGAAGCAATCCCAGAAAGCCAAGGTGGTCCTGAGGGCAAATGTTTTCATTAGTATTACCATCTATTGATAGACAATTATGTGACAGTTAAAGACAGAAAAACAGGTACTGGAAGTTTTTTAGTTCACACAACTTTAAGGTGTTATATTATTCCCAGAACACAAATGCTCTTAAATTCCAGCAGAAGCAAAGAAAAATTTCTCTGACCCACACATTCAAAGTTTAAATTCCTAAGTTTTCCACATAATAAAAATATCCAAATACAAACTCATTATCAAAGATTACCAAATAAACAGAAAATAAATGTTGGAAGAAATAATTGCAAACATTATATTTAAAAAGTTGTAAGATAGAAAATGATTAACTTTGGAATACAAAATAATTTTATGATATGGGAGATTATTATAGTAAAAAAGTCTAATACATATTAGACTTTCAAAATTATCAAACAAAACAGAAAAGTTTTATTTAGCCAGAAGGTATAAAATTTCTATGTGTATGTCACTAATTAGTAGTTTCAAGATAAAATAAGACAAAATATAAATTGAACTTGATCAAAATCAGACACTTTTTTTAATACCACAGGGTGTTAGGAAAAGAGTGAAAAACTTACAGAATGGCTGAGTGTGATTAATATCCAGAATATATAAAAATATTCTACAATTCAACAACAAAAAGATGGACAACTTAATTAAAAATAGACAAAAGCCTCGAATGGGTAGCTCTTGAAAGAAAACATAGAAGTGACTCACAAGCAGAGGAAAAGATGTTCAACATTAGTAATCACTAAGGAAATGAAAAATTAGAACCACAGTTACAACTACAAGTGTGGTTATTTTTTTTTCAAAGGAAAACAAAATGTGTTGGCAAAGATGTGGATGAGCTGAAACCATTGTAAATTGCTGGTGGAAATGTTAAATGGGGCAGCACCCGTGGAAAGTAGTTTGGTGGTTTTACCAAAAGCTAATCATAGAGTGATCATTACTCACCGGTCCCACTGCTAGGTAGATACCCAAAAGAGTTGAAAACAGAGACTCACATATTAGTGTGCCAATGTTCACTGCAGCATTATTTATAGTAGCCAAAATGTGGAAACAATCCAAGTACTGATCAACAGGTTTTTAAAAAACAGATAAATACAATGTGACATATATATATATACATATATATATATATGAATATATAATATATATATATTCAGTTTTATATACATATGTATATGTTTATGTATATATCCATACATATAACATGGATATATACATAGCATGTGTATATCTCTCTATATAACATATATATTTCATGTATGAAATTGAAAACATGCACAAAAGAACACATTGTATGATTCCACTTTTATGAAATATGTAGTATAAGCAAATTCATAGAGACATAATGTAGTTGTTTAGAGGTTGCCAGGAGCTAGGACAGAGGGGAAGATGGAGTTATTGCTTAATTTTTTTATTTAGGATCATGAAAAAGTTTAATAAACAGAGGTGATGGTTGTGCAGTATTTTGAATGTAATTAGTACCACTGATTAAAACAATAAAATAGTAAAACTGTATCATTTCATGTTCATATGCATGTACATATATAATCATTATATATTATAATTATCATTATATATAACTATATATTTTATCATTATCATGATAAAAATATTAAGCTTAAATGGATAGACTATAGGAAAAAATGGATTTCACTATTGAGCTTCAATTGGACTTCAAACCCACCTTCATTCTCATCTATTGATGGAATTTTTTTTATGTCTCCTCTTATTTCTTCTCTGATTCAGTCCTCATTCAAGAGTATATCATTCAGTCTTCATATATTTATGTAACTTCTTTTGGTCTTCCTGTTGTTTATTTCTACTTTCATTCCACTGTGATCTGAGAAGATGAAGGGAATTATATTACATTCTTTGAATTTGCTGGTGTTTGCTTTGTGGCCCAGGATGTGGTCTATTTTAGAGAAGGTTCCATGAGCAGCTGAGAAGACTGTGTATTCAGCTGTTGCTGGTTGAAATATTCTATATATGTCTATTAGATTAATTTGGTTTATAGTGTTCTTTAGGTCTGAAGAGTCTTTAATCATCTTTTGTCTGTAAGATCAGTCTAGTGGTGTGAGTGGTGTATTCATGTCTCCCAGTATTATTATATATGGGTCTATTTGAGACCTGATGTCCTAAAGAGTTTGTTTTACAAAAGTAGGGAGCACTCACATTTGGGTCATAAATGTTGACAATCATTATATCTTTTCTTCTTGGATTGTTCTTTTACTAATAAGAAGTAACCTGCTTTGTCTCTTCTGATGTGTCTTAGCTTAAAGTCAGTTTTGTCATATATAAGCATTGCTACTCCTGCTTGGTTTTGGTCTCCATTTACATGGTACATCTTTTTCCATCTTTCACCATTAGCATATGGATATCTTTTGGCTGTAAGTTGAATGTATTGCAGGCGGCATATAGTTGGATGTTTTCTAATCCACATTGCCAGTCTAAGTCTTTTAAGTGGAGAGTTAAGACCTTTGATATGCAGTGTTATTACTTAGATATGATTTTTGTTTCCTGTCATTTTGAATTGTATTTTCTGTTTGATGTAGTGCTATTTCTTCTTTGCTCAGTTGCCCATCTGGTGGACTTTGCCCCTTCTCTGGTTCTGGAATTTGCTTCTTTTTTCTTGTGTTTTATTTCTTTAAGTATTTTCTCTACCACTGGCTTGGTATCCATACATTCTCTTAGTTTCTGCTTGTCTTGGAATATTTTTATTTCTCTATCAATTTTGAGTGATATCTTTGCTGGATATAGCAGTCTTGATTGGAAGTTGTTTTCTTCAAAGGTCTGGAGTACATCATACCAGTCCCTCCTGGCTTTCATGACTTGGGTTAAGAAGTCTAGAGTGATTTTTATTGTTTTTCCCCTGAATGTCACCCATTCATTTCTTCTTGCTGCTTTTAAGATTCTTTCCTTGGCCTCTATGTTAGCCACTTTGACTCTTATGTGGTGTAGGGAAGTCCTTCTTTGATCTTGTTTTAATGGTGTTCTAAACGGCTCCTGTACATGAATATCCAAGTCTTTTGGTATGTTTGGGAAATTCTTTAAAATTATTTCTCTGAAGAGGTTTCTGATACACTTGGTTTTTGCTTCTAGACCTTCTTCAATGCCTTTTATCCATTACGTAGGATGTTTCATATGGTCCCTTCTTTCTTGGATGTTCAAATTGTGTTGTTGTATTGTCTTCTCTATATTGTTGATTGTTTCCAGTTTTGAATGAACTGTGTTCCAAGAGTGATACTCTGTTTTCCATTTGGTCTAGCCAGTCAGAGATGGTTTCTATTGAAGGCTTTAATTTATTTATTGACTCCTTCAATTCATTCAAAGCCTCTTTTTGTTCTTTCTTAGGGCCTCAATTTTCTCTTTTATTTCTTGTACACTTTCTTTGAGGTCTCTCATCATATTGAAGATAAAAATTCGAGTTCTCCTTGCATTTTCTGCAAATCAGTATTGATGATTTCCCTGGTTGTTGAGTTGTAGGAGTTTATTGTTTACTTGCTGTTCTTTTTTTTCATATTTTCAGGTTTTTATTTATGTTATCTTGGCATCTTCTTTCTCTTTGTGTGTGGGTCCTTTTTGTTATCCATTTATAATAAGGTCTATGCTGTGGGTGTATATTTGCCTCTTCCAATCTGTTTCATATAATCAAACTTTTGAGTTTGTCCCCCAGAGTATCTTTAAATAGATGTAGTTCTTAGTGCAAACAAACAGGAATCTCTGATTGGCTGTAGATCGCTGTGCTCTCCAAGCCCAAACTCTGTAGGGCCAGAGACTCTGATGTTTTGTTCAGAGCCTGCAGCCCGCTGGTTGGGATTTAGTGCCCCAGAGACACCATCACTGCTCAACTGATTGCAAGCCTGTAAAGCTGCAGAGCACTGACCTCTGGTCTCTGTGTCCAGTGGGCTTAAGCACAACAAGGCCAGCAATTGAGCTTGTGGTCCAGCTTGCTGAGCTTTGATGACCCCTGGGACACCACTCCTGATCTACTTGTTATGATCACATGGAGCACTGTCAGTAACTGCCATGCAGGCATGCCAGGCACAAACTCTGCTTGCAGACAGAGTGTTGAGTTCCCAGCCTGTAGCTGTAATCAAGTGAAACCCTGCTGGGCCCCTGGCCTCTTGGCTTACAGGGCCCAAGCTCTGTCAGGGAAATATTGTACAATTCAAAACCTGGAGTTTGGGTGACTCAGTTACTTAGCACCAGGGACACCATTGCTGCTCTGGGCAGCTGCAATCACATGAGCCCTTGTTGGGCTCTGGCATTGGTGTTAGTAGTGACCAAACATGGCTAGGCACAAGTTTTTTTGCTTCCCAGCCTGCAACTTAGTAGGCTGAGTTATTTTCCCTCACAGACACCATATTTGCCTGTCCTGTGGTAATCCCTAGAGACCATGAAAAGGCACAGCAAACTGTGACTCTAGGTCCCTCCAGCCCAAATGTCCCTAGGGGCTGTCTGCTAATTCATGTTTCTGTTGCATCTGACAGTTTCAGGGGTGATTTGCAAAGTCACAGACCCAGCAAGTCTATTCCTTGCCATGCAGGTCCCTGTGACCACACAGGGCAGTTTCTTGCTGGGATGGCTTGTTAACTCATGGTCTTGATGAGTGCTGCTCTGTGTCCCTGCAGGGAGAGACAGGTTCAGCTGCAGCTGCAGGATCTAGATCTGGGTCATCTGGGTAGTCAGGTCTTTGTCAAGTGTGGAGAGATGAGCCGACTGCTTTTGATGATGGTCTATAGTCACTAGTTTCACAGGAATCTGCTGCTTCTTTGCTAGAGGTCTCGGGGAGCTGCAGTGCCAGCAGCCACCAGTGGGGGCCTGGCCAAGGTGGCACGGCTGCTCTGTGTTTACCAGATGAGATGTGTGTAGCTCTATAGTTCTCTGCTCTCTCTTCTGGCTCTGATTCTGCCATGTTTCCACTGTCATTTTGTTGAGTTTTTCACTGCTTTTCTTCCCTTGTCAAGGAGTATTCTTCCCAGTGGTTGAGTTCCAAGTCTCAGAGTGACTGAAACATGCAGTCTCCCTCTATGCTGCCATCTTTAATCACTATCCAAGCAGTATAATTAAATAGACAAATTCCTAGAAAAATCAATTAATAGAAACAAAGCAGTCCCAGATGCTTTATATTAGGAATAAAATAGGAAAACATGTAAATATGTATTTGCAATTGAAAATAAAGTATGTGGATATTAGGAGCAATCTGAGGCCAATATTTTTAAACAACTATGATATGGACAAATTCCATAAATTATATAATTTACCAGAACAAGAAGAATGTCTAAACTGTCCTATTGCCATTAAATAAACTGAATAAAGAGACAAATATTTTCCAACAAAGAAAATGCTAATCTCCAAGATTGTTGCAAATGTGACCTAAACAGTTAATTTTATTATTATAAGTTCTTTCTATGAGGTCAATATAATTTTATGATTACAAGTTCTTTCTATGATGTCAATATAAGTTTAATACCAAAATGGACTCTTGTGTTTACAAATGAACCTTCATGAGCTGACCCGCTCTAGGGAGGATGAGAGACATATGAAGCAGACCAGACCCCACCTGTGTCATGGAGTCAGGTATATATAAGCTTTGTCTAGAGCAGCTAAACATAGTCTACCCTTAGCTATATGAATCAATCAAAGTAATTTATGTTTAACACTGGTTTGGGGTGTAGTTTCTTATGTAGCATTATTCTGTCATTAGCTAACTCACTGTAGATAAAGCATTTAATAATGTTCAACAACTATTTGTGCTAGGTTATTAGTAAACTAGGAATAAAAGAAAGTTTCCTTTTCTAGTAAAGCATATCTTCCAATAAAAATATAACAAGCAGGATGACTACTCAGATACTCATTGTCCCTATGCACAAGAAATTGCATTTAAAAGAAAAATAAACTCTTGTCCACATGCACCAGAAGATATGTGCAGTCATTTAGCAGAAGTATTAATATTATCCAAAAATTTAAAAAATACTCAATATCTTTAAAATGGTAAATCAATAAATAATAAATTAATCAATATTGCTACAGTGGAATATTAAACTACACTACATATAAATACACTATAAATAGTATGCAACAACACAGATGAATCTTGCCTACAGAATACAGAGAATAGCAAAATGTATGAGTTTAATTGTGTAAATCTCAAAACATAGACATTCTTAAGTTGAATGTGGTTTCAGAGTGGTTAGTTTTTATTATAATTATAATTTTTATATTGTTTATATGTATCTATTGATATGATATAAAATATAGTAAATTTGGAATAAAATATAACAGAAATTAATATGATAATTGAATTATTATGATAATGTAAATTGATAAGCCAATAAACATTTATGAAGCACATCATATTTTAGCCCTGGTGCCTTTTATGAGGAACTTACAATATGGAGATTGAAGTAATTTGAAGCACTGCTAGTTATGCAGACTATTACATTTTGTGATTACTTTTGCAACTGTAGAAATGAAAACACCTCCTGAATTAATGTGACAGGAAATTTGAAGCTTTTAGATATGACTTATTTGTTTGTTATTAGCCATGATATAGTCAGAAAGAATATGATAGTACCTATCTTCAACATAACCATTCAAATTCTCACAAAGACAAAATATGAACAGGGCACACACATATGTACATGTTATATATTATTTAGGCAAGGATAAAACTATCATCTGTACATAATATTATCATCTACCTATAAACTGTAATAGAATCAATAGAAAAATTCAGTAAATCTAGTAAGATACTGTATACAAGATTCCACTAACAACTTTTCTATATATGGCAATTACCAATGAGAATATATCAATAATGCAATATCCAAATGCAATAGCAGTTGAAACAAAATAATAAAAAAAAAACAAATAAAAAACCAGTAAGAATTAAATATAATAAAACTTTTGAAAAAACATTGTGAAAACCAGTAAAACGTTTTTTGAAGGACATATAAAACCAACTTAAATAAATGCAGAGGCATTTCATGTTCCTGGAAAAAATATTTAATATTGTAAAGATGTTATTTTCCCCAAATAATCTATGAATTAATATAATCCCATGTAAAATATTCAAAAAAAGTATTTATGGGACTTGAAAGGCTTAGTTTGAAGTTCAATTGAAGAGAAAGATGCAATATCTAAGAATATTGTGTAAAAGAACAAAAAGTGGCATTTATTCAATCTATATAGCTGTAGTAGATAAACTCATGTAAGAAACTGGAACAGGCAGCTCGATTTCACATAAAAAAGTGCAAATCAGATATGGTTATATAGGAAAGCTTAATATGTGACAAAGGCAATGTCATATGTTACATTCTATGGGGAAATTAATGGAGAAGAAATGGGTTATTCCTACACAGTCGTGGGAAAGTTGGCTGAGAGTTTAGAAATATAATCCGTTTTTTTAATCCACAGTCTCTCAAAATTGCTTTGAAATTTATCAAGTATTTATACATAAATACCATACATATAAAATTATGTTGAGAAAATAAAGAAAACATTAATTTATATTTCAGAATTAAAGATTCACTGAAAAGTCCTAAATTTATAGGTCACATAAATTCAGAGGTCATAAAGAGGGAAGTAAAAAATTAAATTATTTTTGTGGTACTTGGAACCCAGGGGTATTCTATCTCTGAGCTGTACCCTCAGCTCTATCTTATTTTTTATTTTGAAACAGGGTCTCACTAAGTTACTGAGGACTTCACTAAGTTGTTGAGGCTGTCCTCAAACTGATAATCCTCCTGTCTCAGCCTACTAAGTCCTGGGATTATTGACATATGCCATCACACTTGGCTAAAAATTAAAAACTCTTAAATGACAAAAGTCATCATTACTAAAAAAAAGTGACAGACTGGGAGAATATATGTTATATATATCATATATGTTTTGTATATAGATATACTTTATACGTATAAAATATTTTCATATATATTTAGCATATATAACCACATATTTAACATATATATGGAAACAAAAACCATATATATATATATATATATATATATATATATATATAAAATTAGGAAACAAAAACACTAGGCAATTAACTAAATAACTAAAAAATGGCTTAAAACATTGAAGAAGATGCTAAACCTCATTACAACACAGAAAAATATAAATGAAAACTTTTTTTTTTTCATTAGGGCAGCAAAGATTACAAAGTTTGATGATATCCACCGGAGGTAAGAATGCTATAAAATCGGTGCTTTTATTATGCTGTTGGTATGTGTAAAAGTTGGCTTAGCCTTTTAGAGGGAAGATTTTTCAGAATCTAACCAAAGTTAATGTGCTTAGTCTTTTACCCAGCGATTCTATCTTGAGATATCTCTCCTAGAGAAATAACTCCCAATTGCCTAATGATGAAAATACGAAGATTTGATAGCAAAGAAAAGCTGGAGTCAATTGAAACATCTATCACTAATGGGTCAATTGAACTCGAGTATAGTTGTGTTGTATAAAAATTGAATTGATCATTTAAATACTAGTTACATATATACCAACATTAAAAGATCTCTCTCTCTCTCTCTCTCTCTCTCTCTCTCTCTCTCTCTCTCTCTCTCTCTCATTATCCCTGATTACCTGTGAAGAGGGAGGTGAGATTCAGGTGTGCATTTACAGGAAATATAATTGGACTATTCTTTCTTGCTGTATAATATAATACTTCTGTACATGGGTGTTTAATGAGCTTTTAACATAGTAAAATAAATAAAAGTAAGATTAAAGAAATAGTACTAAAATGTAAGTAAAAGAATATGACACTTAATGTCTGGAGAGAAATCCTTGTTTCAAGTCAACTACATTATGGTTTAATTCATCATGCTATTTAGAGTTATGTGCTGAACTTATATTTGAAGCAAAAGGATGAAGTCCCTTTTGCTGAGGTGAAAACAACAAAAAAAGTGTTCAGCAAGTTGTTGATGGTGATAGATTAAGAGACTCAGATATTTCTTGCACTGGGTCTGAGGGAGATACGTTGACACATGCGCACATGTGTGGGGGAGCAAGTGAAGACAGCCTTTTGGGAGCACAGACTTACTGAGTTCTGGCTGTACGGACTGTCATTCTCACCTTAACAAGAATTCTAACAGGCATCTGTTGGGGTCATAGCTGAGTTGAATACCAAGCAATATTTTAAGTTATGAGTAAAGATTCATTGCTTTTAATTAGTTGCTAAAGGTAGGTGTGTGGTAAAATATTCTCTATAAAAATGCTTATGGACAAGTAAGCTAGAAATAGCTAATCTTCTGAGAATTCACAGAGGTTAATATCTTCTCCCTGAAAAAATATACTTATGTATAAAACTTGATTATAAAATCTCTTCAGAAAATTTCCCACTTGATTTCATGCAACAAGGACATGACATATTTGTGGCAAAGAACAAATCCTAACTGCCTCCCAAGCCCCCAGCCCTAAACACACATGTAAATTTCCTTGAATAGTTTCAAATTCTGTACCTAGCTTGACATATTTTCTTCTTTCCTATCCAATGTTTTTTGAAATAGTCAAAATACAAGAAACTCTTACAAATAGTTACATTTTATCAACTATGAAACATTATACATTTCTTTGTTTTTAAATAAAAGTTCATAACACTCAATGTGCACTAGTGCCAAGCACTCTTCTGAGAGGAAACTGAGGAAAAGACCAGTTGAGGAAATTCTTAATGGTCCAAGAGCTGGTAAATGGCAACTCTGTTATTCAAACTGTGGCTGTCTGGCTCCTGAGTACCATCATAGATGGAGTACCAAGGCCAAAGTCCTTCATGTATCTGTGCCCTAGTTGTAAGATGATGGTGGGCTTCACAGGACTGCTTGTTGTAGTAGAGCTTCCCCTTTGTCCTTGAGGATTCTCCTTCCAAGAGTGCCTCTGAAATTGCTGTCCATCCCTCAAGAATCTGGTTTGCTTGGGTAACAGTATTGCCCAAACCTCAAGACTTTGCTAGAAGCAGGAGGAGCCAGACTGTTTTTTTCTTTTTTTGCAATCACTATCTTTTCTGTTTGCTCTGCCTTCGAGGCCTTATTTGTCCTTTTTCATCTCCTGAAAGTCACTTTCAGCCTCCTCAGGAGGTCTTTTCTCTTCAGGCTATTACCAGTCTCTTTTCATTGTGACGCCTCACACAACATATGGCAATGGGTTTTGGGGTTGTTGTTTAATCATTACACTTTACTGTAATGTAATGTATGAATGGAGCCTAATTCAGAGTGAAAAGAGAACAGGTTGTGTTTCTCCTTTGATCTCATCATCTCTGTCTCATTCAGGACTTTTCTCCTAGGCTGCTTGTATACAAACAGGAACTGCCTTTTAGCATTGTTCCCCAGATGTGCGAACCTCCTGGCTGCCTCATGTTTTTGTGCCTTCTATAATCCTGACTGCATCGACCTCAGCACATTCAGAGTGAAGCAAAGGCCACCAACTACTTCCCTCAAGCCCCAGTGACTCAGGCTTCCATACAGGAATGGACTGACCACTTGTGACTTCTGCTCAGATGCTTACATGAGACAAAGATATTAATTTAGGCTAGAAACATTTTACAGTCTTCTAAGTAGACTTAGACCCCACTTTTTAAAAAGGGCATAGTTGTTAAGGGCTGGGAACCAAAAAGAGTGTTAAATGTGCCCTCCTAGGCTGATGAATGAGAGGACTGGTAAAATGGAGGCCATTTTTCAATCAGGTATTTGATAGATGGTTGGAAAAACTACTGAATGGGAAAAACAAACCACTAATTACCATCGATACATTAATATATCAGGTTAAGATGCTCATGTTGGACATCTGACATGCCAAATCTACACAAAATTTAGGCTTATTTTTTAGAGAATACATCTGGGTTTGACTCTTAAAAGTTATAACACTGATCACATCAGTAACTTGTTAAGGAGAATCTGTTAGGTTGTTAGAACTTTTTTTCTTCTTTTTCTAAGCTCATTTTCTGCTATTCTTCTTTAGGACTCAAGGAGCATGTTCTAAAATTCTACCAAGGTCAATAATCTATGGCCCATGGACTCCACTCACAAATGGGAATGCTTGCTGCCCACCCTCCTCTCCATCATCTCTGCTACAGATAGTGATGAAGGAAAAAAGAAAGAAGAGCAAGTGGATCAAGACAGACTAAGAGTCCAAATCAATACTTTTGAAATTTGAAGCTACCATGTGAGCAAAGTTGAATGAATAAATCCTGCAGTGAAATAAATAAACAACCCTTCCTTACACTTCAGAACCTTCAAAGCATGATTTTCAGAGACCAAGGATAACTCTGGCAACTGAAAGTCTTTCTGTGCATGATCCTTAGTGATTGGTAAGGATTCTTTCCTTGTCCAAATTTTAGCCAGGCTTCCATGAGTCTTCTTCCTCACTATGTCTCAGTTGTGGCTACCATTACCCAGAATCCCTCTATCCTTGGTATCTCCTTTTAGTAGTTTTGCATCCATTGACCCCCCTCACTTTGCCCATTGGCTGTGAGTCCCCACTTGCCCTCATATTCAGAGTTGTGTTTCATCTCTCTCCTCTATTGAAATAGTCTTGATGCTTATTGCAATGGTCTTGAATAAAGTATTTTGTTATCATCTTAACCAGCAGTTAGTAATTTTTCTAAGACATAATTCCACATGAAAGACTTGAAGCAAAGTTCCTTCCACTGACCGAGGGCTTTCTTACTTAGCCACAAGAGACATAGATGACTACCTGAAGGGTATGAAGAATGTTTGTTAAAGAATAGTGAACTTTATGGTCTGTGCAAGAAAATTAGTATCTCCTTGATTTTTTTTCCTGAATAAAATTTGTCTTTTGCATTGTTATGGCTTAGATATAGAATATTTCCTGACTTCAACATCATAAAGGCAATATAAAATAGACTCACAGCAAACATCATATTAAATGGGGAAAAACTGCAAGAGGTTCCCACTAAAAACAGGAACAAGACGAGAATGTCCATTATCACCATTTCTGTTCAATATAATACTTGAGACTCTAGCCAGAGCAATAAGGAAAGAGTAGCAAATCAAAGGTGAAAAAATAAGAAAAGAAGAACTAAAACTATCCCTTTTTGCCGATGACATGTTACTCTACTTAGAAGACCCAACACAGTCAATCAAAAAAGTTATAGAATTGGTCAACTAATTCATAAAAGTGTCTGGATACAAAATCAGTCTTAAAAAATCAGAAGCATTCCTGTATGCCAACCATAAATCCACTGAAAAAGAAATCCAGAAAACAATTCCACTCAAAATAGCACCCAGAAAAACAAAATACTTAGGAATAAACCTAACCAAAGAAGTAGAAGACCTCTTTAAGGAAAACTATAAAAAGTTGAAAAAAGAAATCAAAGACCTTAGAAGATGGAAAGATCTTCCATGCTCTTGGCTAGGCAGAAGAAATATCATCAAAATGGCCATTCTTCCAAAAGTGATCTACAGATTCAATGTGATACCTGTTAAACTACCACGGTCACTCCTCACAGACATAGAAAAATCAGTCCTTAAATTCCTTTGGAACAACAGAAAGTCCAGAATAGCCAAGTAGATTTTAGTAACAAGAACACTGCAAGAGGCATCACAATAACTGACTTCAAACTATACTATCAAGCCACAGTAATAAAACCAGCATGGTATTGGCACAAAAACAGATGCATAGACCAATGGATCAGAATAAAAGCCTTAGAAACAAACCCACACACAGTCAATTGATTTTGACAAAGGAGCCAAAACCATACATTGGAAAAAATATATCATCTTCAACAAATGGTGTTGGCAAAACTGGTTGACCATATGCAGGAAAATGGAAATAAACCCCACTTTTTCACCCTGAACAAGAGTCAGTTCAAGATGGATCAAAGACCTGGAAGTCAGGCCAGAGACCTTGCAGCTACTTGAAGAGGGCATAGGGCCAATGCTTCAACACATAGGCACAGGTAAAAACTTCCTCAACAAGACCCCAAAGGCACAAGACATTCAAAGAAGGATCAATACATGGGACTGCATTAAACTGAAGAGCTTCCATGCAGCACAGGAAACTATCAAGAACCTCAACAGAGAGCCCACAGAGTGGTAGAAATTTTTTGCCAGCCACTCCTCTGATAGGGACTAATATAGGGAATATACAGAGAACTCTAGAAACTCACAGCTAAGAAAACAAATAACCCAACCAAAAAATGGTCAAAGGACACTTCACAAAAGAAGAAATACAAATAGCCAATAAATGCATGAGGAAATATTCAATATCATTAGGAATCAGAGAGATGCAAATCAAAACTACCTTGAGATTTCACCTAACCGTAATTAGAATGGCAATCATCAAAAACACAAACAACAACAAATTCTAGCTAGGATGTGGAGGAGTGGGAACTCTAATACATTGTTGGTGGGATTGCAAATTAGTGCAACCACTTTGGAAAACAATATGGAGGATCCACAGATGAATGGGAATGAACCTACCATATGATCCAACAATACCACTTCTGGGTATCTACCCAAAAGAATGGAAACAAAACTATCAGACCAATGCATGTGTATCTATGTTTATAACTGCACAACTTACAACTGCCAAGCTGTGGAGCCAGCCAAGATGTCCATCAACAGATGAATGGATTACAAAACTATGGGATATGTACACAATGGAATTTTACTTAGACATAAAGAAGAACAAGATCATGTCATTGGCAGGGAAATAAAAAAATTAAAAAGAAATAAAAACCATTAAAAAAAAGAATGTTCCCTGAAAGAGATCATGTATTGATACTCAGGGGTGATATAATTAAATCATGAGGTTTTTGTTTGTTTTTAATACTCTTTTTAAAAATAATTTTATTGGTGCATTGTAGTTCATTAGTAGTTCATAGTCTAGGAACATACATGAACACAGCATTTGGTGAGCCTCTCTTCCCCACTCCCTCTTCACTCCCCCTCTTCCCCATACATGATTTTGGGATTGGCATTAGTAATTTCACATATGTACATAACTTCAGTGGCAGTGTTTTCCTCATTGATTCTCCCTCATTCCCCAACACCACACTCCTCTAGACCCCTTTTATAGCTCCACTGGGGTTTCTCCATTATTTAAAGTCCCTTTTGTATCTTGATTATTCCTTAGCTTCCACATATAAGAGAAAATATATGACCCTTCACTTATTTCGACTGGCTAGTCTCACTTAGTATAACAATCATGAGGGTTTTAATCTCATCAGTGGGTTAATCCATTGTAATGGATTTATTAGGTGGTAACATAGGCAGGTGGGATGTGCCTCAAGGGGGGAGGTAACTGGAGGTGTGGCCTTGGGGAAGGTGCCTGTGTCCACAAACCCCCTTTAAGCTCTCTCTGGCTTCTGAACTCTATGATGTGAGAACAGAGCCCTTGTGCACTCTCTCTCCTCCTGCACCAAGCTCTAAACTCTGCAGACTTCACCTGATCTAACATGGACAGAACCTCTGAAATCGCCAAAACTGTGAGCAAATAAATCTTCCTTCCTCTAAGTTGCCTAATCAAGTGTTTTGGATTACAGTAGTGAGAATGCTGTGCTCTTTCAGAGCTGGGCCAGCTGATATATAAATTTGTCTGGTGAAATTATATGCCCTCTATTCTCTGCCTCTCCCTTTCTACTTCCCCATAATGTATCTGTCCCCCACAGAGATAAACAAGTGGTTCAGCTACAGGGAGACATTTCTAACTTCCATTATGATTCATAAGAGACAAGATGGGATCTAAGAAGGAATATTCTAATGCCTAGAGGGAAAAATTCTTCACAAGAAATGAAGTGTCCCGCTTGGTGAATTTGGCATAGGAATACAGCAAATGTAGTACTTCAGGGTCTGTGAGCATATGGGGGATGCAGGGAGAATGTCTGTGTATAAGAATGGATAGAGATTTTCTCCAAATTCAGTAGCCTGAGAGACCAAATAGCTTTGGGTTTCTCCAAGTAAGCTCAATATATCAGGAAGAACCATTCTCTCTCTTCTAGAGCATTTATTGTTGCATAAGGAGAATTGGTAGGGATTGTCATAAAGCAATGGTGGCAGATTACTGGTGACAAGAGACTAATGACAGACTGAAACTTGGACATGTGCACTTAAATAAAACATTAAGAATTCTCCAAAATACAAACTCCAAAGAGATCTGACCTTCCCACATATGTTACTGTAGCATTGGGTCTCTCTAAATTTCAGTTAAATTATTAATGACACTAATTTGTATTCAGACATTTGTAGTATTTGAGACATTCATATGAAAAGCATTGCTGATACAAGATCTTCATAAAGGTATTGGCTAACAAATTTCTTGTTTTATAAATTCTGTACAGTGTTACATATTTATTTGAATAGATCTTTCTAATTCTCTCAATTCAGACAACTATAGCTTGACAAATATCACAAATGCATAGGCTTCATCATATGAATCGTATATTTTCATAATACACTCCAGCCTTTGGCTGCTTAGAAGAAAAATGAGCCCATACCCGGAAGTCAGGAAGCTCTATTTGCTTCCTGCCTGTGCCCACCTGACTGCAACATCGTAAGTCAACTCATTTCTCTGTCCTCAAGTTCTTATTGGCCTCTTAGAAAGATCATCACTGTTCTATAAATGCAATAAAAAGTGAGTAAAGTAGGTAAAGTGAATGCAGAGGAGATGCTTTGGTTGAATATTTTCAGCATTGCTTTAAAGGCAGAATTGTCTTGTTTAAATCCTGATTACTTGTTTAGCAGTAAAACTTTGGAGGAAATTATTTTTTGCTTCTATTATAGGTAAAATGGCAATAATAATTTTATGTCACTCACCCAGTTGTGAGCATTCAATAAATCACTATATGTTAAGCTCTCAAAATTTTATTTAGAACATAATAACCAAATATATGTATTTGAGCTTTAATGTTTTATTATCTCATAGAGTCTGTTTGAATATTTCCATTTTGTCATGTTGTATTATGATCTTTTGATATCATCTATAAAATAGTTCATAACTAAATATCTAAAATATATACATTAAAAATTGAGAGTTGATCTGTATTTGGCAAGAGAAATGAATAAACATAGTTTAGCATGCAACCTGACAGATATATACCCAAAAGAATGGAAACCAAACTATCAGATCTATGCATGTGTATCTATGTTTATAGCCACACAATTCACAATTGCCAAGCTATGGAACTAGCCAAGATGTCCATCAACAGATGAATGGATTACAAAACTATGGGATATGTACACAATGGAATTTTAGTCAGACATAAAGAAGAACAAAATCATGTCATTGGCAGGGAAATGGATGGAACTGGACAACATCATGCTAAGTAAGATTAGTCAGTCACAAAAAATAAAAAATCGTATGCTCTCCCTAATATGTGGCAGCTAGGGAGAAAGTGGGACGTAAGCGGGACTCTAGATGAAGAAAGAGAAATCTTATAGGGGCAAAGAAGGTGACTTAACTGAAGGTGATGGTGGGGGGGGGAAATACCCTAATGCACAAGATGTACTTTCACAAACATATCAAAGTCAATCACTAAACTGAACCTGAGAAGGAGGGAGGGGGAGGGAATAGGGTGGGAATTGGGGAACAGTTAAATGAGAGGTATGTGCATGTATGCCTCTACCAGCTTGTACCTAACAAAGATGTATGATTACAATGCACCAATACAAAATGATTTTAAAAAATGCTACCTGACAGTATGTGAAAGTTAATAGGAAAATAAAAACCTATTTACTTGTTCTTATTTCTTTTTAATTTCTATTTTCATATAGCTGTGTGTCATATTTTGTAAATAAAATCAAATCCCTTTTAATCCTCACCACCATATTCTGTACCTCAAATTCTTAAATTATTACTTTGATACATAGAAATCTACCAATAATTTATAGCCATTATCACTGTTAGTTAAAAGACAATGTGATTGAAATGACCAAATAGACATATGATCTGGGCTTTGGAGTAGGAAGAACACCTTTAGGGTCATTCATTAAATAAAACCCATATTCATTTGGAAAGTAATTCTCTCCCTACCCCCTCGTTTCTCATATTAAACATTTAGAAGAATTACAAATGTCCGACTATAGATGAGTTTTAATGCACATATGCACCCATTCGTTTATCCATCTAAAAACACTTAGGTAGCACCTACTAAGTATTGGGTACTGAGTATAATATTTTAGGGCTAAGGTAACAATCACGAATTGACAATTGGTGACTTCTGTTTCACTTTCTGTTATTTTCTACATTAATTTGTAATAAGTAGTTCATTACTATTGTAGCAATAAAGTCACCTTAAGGTCTTCCACCTTAGAAAATCACTTTGACAGTAATGCTGGTCACAAATAACTTACTTATGCATCTCCTTTGGAGTGAAGTTTTCTTATTGCTTCTACAGACCATTTTGCATATTTACATGCAATTAGAGCAAAACACTATGAAGGATTTTACTTAGGAAAAATAAATCTCTATAATTTATTAAATAATATCAATATCATGATTTACATTCTCTGAAGAGCATCTAAGGAAATTTAAAAATTCATTGTAGGAGAGTTATAAGGGACATGCATTTTGCTTACTGATGAATATTCAAATGGTCCCAAGGAATCATTCAGAGAGATTATGTATTTATATTCTCATGTCTTAATGTTTTAAAAAATATTTTTTTCAGAAAAACTATATGTTTTATGAAAAATTTACCAGAAAATGTTCAGAATATCAGTCATCTATATTTTCCTAGCAAATTATTCACCAAAATTAAAATATTTGGAAGATTCTTTGAAGAAAAAATAAGGTAGTCATATACTCTGGAAAATCTTTTAAGTTGTATGCTTTTAAATGAGTTTTCTAAATTGCATAATTATGTAGTCATTTATTTTTTTTACCTTTACATTTAAAAGCACTATTCACTTGCAAATACATACACGCATATATGCATTTTTAATATAAAAAATATATACATATTAATTTGAAGGGGAAAACCTCTAAATGACTCTTCTATCTTTTTACAACCCATTTACTATCATTACACAATTTTAAGCAATCCTATGTATTCATTTACATAGATAAAATATTCTTAATATATTACCACATTTTTCACTGATATAAATAAACATTTGTATATATATTCACAAACATGCACATATGTGAATGTCAAACATAAATTATACACACATATATAAATTTTTGCACAGGATTATGAAATTTTCAAACACAATTTTTCCAATTATTCATTTTTATTAATTTTCAACGTAATTTCATTGAGACTTATAGAGGTGAATTACATACTGATCTTTTGGAACTTGCTAGGGTATATCATGGGATCAATTTTCATGAATGCTTCATGTGTTTTTTTTTTAATATTGCACCATCAATAGGTATACAGTTTAATATATGCTCATTTGTTCTACATTGCTAAGTGTGCTTTTTACATCTTCTATGGCCTTATTCGAAGGCATTCAAGATAAGTCTAGCCAACACTCATCTCAAAAAAAAAATCTGAATTATCTGTGAATATTTTCCTCTTTTCACTGTTGTTTCTGCTGGATTCCACCAATATTTCTTTTGCTTTTTCTGTTTTCTATTTTATGAATTTCTGTTTTAATGAGCACCAGTGAGGTGCTCATTTTCCTCTGAGAGATGAGTTGAATCCCTACAGAGATTTCCTTTGAGTCTGCCAGTTGTCTGATACCACTCTGAATTCCATTCTCATCCAGGTAGTATGAATTGAGATCTTAATTGCATTGCAAGGGCCAGTTTGGGATTAAGAATATTCCAGGGATTTTTCCTTCAACTGGTATTGGACATGAGCTAAGAAAATTTTCTTTCTATCCCTTTTGCATGGAAAGGTCTATTTATAATTTTCACTTTTACTATGAGTTCAAGCTCTGTGACGTCAACTCTTATTAAATTCCCTACCTTGGGAACATCTTGAGTTTTATCTCCTCATCTCATACTACCAATGAAGCTCAAGACATGGGTATCTTCAGATACAAACTATCTTTGGGGCTTGCTCATTGCTAAGATTTCCTGGTTCCATTCATTTAGGGGTTTTAAGTGTTTATTGAAAATTCAGGAATGCATTTAGAGAGGAATGCATTTTATACATATTTTTGAATATATATATTTTTTAGTAATTTGGTTTCTCCTGCCCCTTCCTGGAAGATGGGAGTCATTCTCTTCAAACTAGAATAATAGGGAACAGTGCCTGTGAGATCTACATATGGAATTTTCCCCTATGTAAAATGGAGACAGCATTAGACAAAGTAAAAATGAGAATAAATTTACTAAAGGAAACAGCACCATAAATGATATTAAAATAATCTTTCAAATTAAGGAAACACAACTACTACCTTTCTTTTTAAAATAGTTTCATTGGGACATTATAACCATATGTCATATTGAGGTTTAGTTTGATATAAACACACACACACACACAGTACCTGGTATGTTTCCCTACTGATCTTACCCTGCTCCCTCCTCCTCTTTCCTCCTTCCCAGTCACAGTATTGAAATTGGTATCGATAACTTCACAAACAGACATAGGATTGTTTGACCTGTTTCCTTCATTAAGTTTTCCCTTTCCCTTCCTCTCCTCCATCTTCAAATCTCCTTTCACTGTTCTCTGGTATTTCTCCTCATTTATCTGAAGTATTTTGTTTTTGTTGTTTCCCAGTTTCTCTCTAGCTTCTGCATATGAGAGAAAACATATTGCTCTTCACATTCTGAAACTTGATAATCTCACTTAACATTATATTCTCTAGTTCCATCCATTTTCCTGAATATTACACAATTTTGTTCTTCTTTATGACTAAGTAAAATTCCATCATTTATATACCAGTTTTGTGATCCATTTGTCTGTTAGAAAATAGGCTGTTTCTATAGTTTGGCTACTGTGAATTATGCTTCCATAAACATGGGTATGCATGTATCACTATAATATTCTGCTTCACTTCCTTTGGAAAGATACCCAGAAATATAGCTGGTCACATCATTGTTCCATACCCAGTCCTCTGAGGAGCCTCCAAATTGATCTCTATAGTGACGGTACTAACTTGCAATTTCACCAACAGTGGGTAAGGGTTTCTATTTACCCCAATCCTCACCAGCATTTATTATTATTTGTATTCTTGATAATCACTATTCTAACTGGAGTTAGACAAAATCTCAGCGTAGTTTTGATTTGGACCTCCCTGATTGCTAATGTTATGATGGCTAATGTTAATGCTTATGTTAAGTGGAGACAGCATTAGACAAACTAAAAATGAGGATAAATTTACCAAAGAAAATAACACCATAAAATAATTCTAAAATAATCTTCTAGATTAAAGGAACACAATTTCTACCTTAAAACAGTGATTCTGAGAACCTGTTACTGGAAAGAGCATCAACAATAGTATATTACATGATTATAAACTTAATCAGTATTTTACTTTGTGTTAGTGGCCAACCATGAGCCTTATGACAATTGGAAAGTACTCATGAATGAAGCGCTTTTCCATGTGGTATCTTGAGATTACCAGACTCTCAATGAGGAAAGGAACAGTGGCAGAACTAAACAGGAAACATTTCCTCAGAAAATTCTAATCTTCTTAAACCAATTTTTGCTGCAATACAATTAAAGAATGCCAGGAGCAAGTTGCAGCAAGTTGTTTTTTGTTTTGTTTTGTTTCTAACCTCATGACATTGTGTTCATTAGGAAGAAGGTAATTCATTTCTTGAAAAACTCAGTTTTTGTCTGTTTGTTTTTAAATTTCAGGACAAAAGGGAATGGATATTATTTGGATGGAAAACTGTAAATGGTAAAGAGCTTTATTCCTCTCCACCTCTACCCACTTGAACAACACCAAAGAGATATCTCGTGTAATGATTTTATAAAATGATCTTAAGGAAAACAACCTCATAAGAATAAAAGTAGATGACATAATGCTCTTTGGGGAACAAATATGTGAGTGCTGGGCAGAGGGAGATTGTAAGACTGTTGAATAAGAAAAATGGTATTGGAAAGTTAAGAAACAACACTTCAAAAATATAGAAATTTGGAAAACACTTTGAATAAGGAATACAAGGTTATATTCTTCTAGTTACTTATTATTTGAGAATTTCAAGTGTTTACACCCTGAAGCCAAAATTTCAGCAAAAGTTTTATGTCATTACATTTGAGTGGGCAAGGTTATAATATCACACACACACACAGGGTAGACAAGTGTTTGACTTTCAAAACACCAGGAAATTCCCAAAGAGCTTCCTATCTCCAATATGGTCACACACAGTTCAATTGGAAGATATATTTAACCACTGTAGACATCTGCTAAAAATACGCAATGCTTCTCCAGAAATACTCTTAAATTCAAACAATCTTTGAAAGTATACAATTATTTTTAACTGTCAAAATCTGGATTTAATCTCTATTGGTAAAGTAGAAACCAACATCTGACTAAAGCAGACATAGTAGCAGCAGGCAGTAAGAAATACAGTAAAAGCCCTTTGGCATAATCCACAGGGAAAGGAGCACACTGAAGTTTAATTGTTATGAGGCAAGAACAAAGATCTGGGTAAAACTACAACTAAATGGGGGCATTCTGGCATCGAGGGCCAGTTCCTGGATTTGGAGAATGGAATATAGGAATAAAATCCCAACCCTGAGGGACCCTGGTCAGGTCCGGTTAATAGAGCCAGGACATGAATGAGAGAGAAGATCAGAGAAAAACAAAAGGCTAGTCTGACAAGGAAAGAAGGTTAGGAAGAGAATTTCAAGTGAAAAAATAATAATGAAAGGAATTTGGAAACAAGTTGTTTTTTTACAGCATAAGCTTCCAGGACTTTTAGTCTCTGGAACCCTACATCTATACTATTTAAAATTACTAGACCAATCATTTTACACAAAAATGTTCAATTTTATCAGCAGTCAGGGAAATGCAAATTAAAACTACACTGAGATTCCATTTAAATGCAGATAGAATAACAATCATCAAGAAAGTGAACAATAATAAATGCTGGCAAGGATTTGGGTAAAAAGGAAAACTTGTACACTGTTAGTGGGATTGCAAGTGAGTATGACTACTAAGGAGATCATTATGGAGGTTTCTCAAAAGAATAGGATACAAGAGGGACTCCAGATAATGGATGACAAACCTCAGTGGAGCCAGAGAGGTGATCTAAGGGACAGGAAGGGAAGGGAAGGGAAGGGAAGGGAAGGGAAGGGAAGGGAAGGGAAGGGAAGGGAAGGGAAGGGAAGAAGAAAGACTGAGATCCATTATTGGAAATACTACCATTGACTATGTGTACATATGTGAATATACCAACATCAATCTCAGTACTCTGTATTGGGAAGAGGGGAAATGGAGAGGCTGGGAGGGGCACCAAGTGCTGTGTGCATGTATGTCATTGTCAACATGATTTATATTATGATGTGAGACTATAATGCACCAATAAAAGCATATTATATAGAAAGTCTAGTATTGAAACCAGGTGTCATGGTGCATGCTTATAATCTCAGTAATTGGGAGGCTGAGACAGGAGAATTGAGACAGGTTCAACAACTTAGTGAGGCCCTCTGCAACTTAGTGAGCTCCTATTTCAAAATAAAAGAATAAAATAGAGCTGGAAGTATAGCCCAGAGGTAGAATACCCCTGGGATCCAACCTTAGTACTATAAGAAAAAAAAAAACAACTATGAATGGAACCATCATATACCTAATAACCCAGCTATACCACTCCCAGGTATCTTTCCAAACATATTAAAGCAGAATAGTTTAGGGATGCATTCATATTTATATTTATAGCAGCACAATTCACAATAGCCAAATTATGGAACCAGCCTAGGTGTCAATCAACAGATGAATGGATAACAAAAATGTTGCATAAGCACACAATACAATTTTACTCATCCACAAGAAAGAAAAAATTATATCATCTGCAGAAAAATTAGTGGAACTAAAGAATCTTATGCCAAGTAAGTTTGGCCAGTCTTAGAAATTCAAGGGTCATATTTTTTTTCACATGTGGAAACTGGAGAAAAATTAGGAAACAAAAGTGACTTTAGGGAAATAAGGAGAGAGAGCAGTAGAATAGTGGAAGGGGAAAAAGAGGCTTGATGAAGGAAACAGTTCAAAGAGTGTTACGTTCATATATGAAGGAATCACTACCAATCTCAGTAACAAGTATGAGATGTGGGAGGGCGTGGGATGGGGTCTGGAGGGAAACACTCCAGGTGTTATGTGCATGTGTGTTCCTATTACTCTGAATTTCATTACGATGTATAACTACCATGCACCAAAAAACCACATTGAAAATTGCTAAGAGACCAAAAAAGGCTTTTGTTTATGTAATAATATTTATAATATTTAATATAATAGATATTAAGGACTTTTTAGAAATCTTAATTCATTTAAAAATCAAGTAAGCTAATACCAATTAACAAATAACTTATCTTTATGATGAATTGTAATGTTTTCTAAAAAGATATGTAGCAAGTTGACATAGATTTTCATCTTTAAAATTGATTATTTATCTTGTTCTTAAAGTTTTCACTCATGCACAATTTTGTAACAACACACATTGGTCATTTGGAAAGTACTACAGGAAGTAATACAGACTTTCCCAAGTAGATATATTTCACTATACAAGACTTGAAAATCATATGTGATAGGATCACCACGGATTTTTATCAGATAAGCACACTGCCAAGCGAATGGTGACAGATCCACATTTTCTAAAATTATACATTTTGCTTCAAAGCTTGATTTTTATCATTGACAGGAAATAATATCAGTTGCTTTTCATGAAGTAAGAGTCTCACTTTCATGAGTTTAGAGAAAATGTACATGAAATACCTTATTAAAAAGAACCATAGATTGGCCCTCCGTTGTTTTTTGTTTTTGTTTTTGTTTCTGAGGTAAAAGTGGTTTTCCTAAGGATTTAGCTTCTGGACAAGATGGAGTAACAGGGACTGGATTTACTTAACTGCCTGAAATAAAGAAAGGCTAAAGTATATAAAACAACAGCTTCAAGACATTGGAAAATAACCCTAGAGAGATGGAAAACAAGTGATGACCATCTATAACCACTCTAGTTCACCTCAGAGGGTTTTCAAGTCATGGTGAGAGAGAGAGGAAATGAAAGCAGAGCCTGTCAGATTCCTCATATCGAGGATGTGATGCTGATACTCAAGGCAGAACAAAACAACTAGGACAGAGTATAAGAATGAAGAAAACTAAGCACTTTGTGCAAACAAAGCTGGAAACTTAGAGCCCCCCCCCTCACCCCGAGGATATTCAACTGCCTACTGATTAGCATATGCATGTAAAAAACTACTCAAGGCAGAGAAAGAATCATCCTGAAGGATGTGAGCTAACAGTGCTATGTTCATTCTTGTGATGAGGCTTTCCTAAACCCCTTAAAAAAATTGAGGATTAAACCCAGAGGCATTCTACCTTTGAGCTAAACCCCCAGCCCTATTTTATTTTGTGACAGGGCCTTATTTGTGAAGGGCCTTACTAAGTTGCCAAGGCTAGCTAAGAACCTGTGATCCTCCTGTCTAAACCTTTCAAGTACTGGAATTACAGGCATGCAGCACCATGCCCAACTTCTATATCCTCTTTAATGTTTGTTTTATCTATTTTTTTTTTTTATTTTAGTCATTCTAGTGAATGTATAATACTATCTCATTAGGTTTTAATTTGTATTTCCCTTTTTATGATGGGATTGAATTCCTTCTTATATGCTTATTGACTTTGTTCATATAACTGTTATGAAGTAACTAATCATTCAAATAGTCTTTTAATAAAAAACAATTTCTTGTTATATTGAGTTAACAGGGTACCCTTCGCCCCTTTAGAAAATGCTCAAACATCTAAGTGTAAAGGAAATTCTTTGTCAGTGTGATCTGACTATATTAGGAACAGTCCACTGAAAATCTGAGATTTAGGAACAACACTATTTAGTAAGTAGCTATGGAAAAGTTTTATTGATTGAATTAGCTTAAGATACATTACAAAATTAAGTAAGTCTGCTCAAATGTTAATTATCCAGTGGGTGAAAAGTCTCAAAATGAACTGAATAGCAAATCTTGCCTCCCATGGGATTGGGGGGCTGATCTTTTATATTACACCAACTCACCTTACAAACTGAGACACTCTGATTCATGGGGTAGAAGAATGCTCTCCCATGATTCTGGTAAATTTTCTCTCTGCAAAATTAGAACAAATTGATGGCTTTCTGTCAACTTTATAAATAACATTTCTATGTAAATAAAAATAAAACTACTTTGAAGGGGGCATCTGGTTGTACAAAAATAATCTGCACATGGCCCAGTGGAAATGAACGCTTCTGAAAGTATTGGCTAATTATTTTTTCTTTGATGCTGTCATTCCTGAAATACCTCCACCACCTGAGGCCCTATGCTTGGCTTTTCTCAAATCACTAAATTTAAATTGTTTAAAAAATTGTAATGGGTGTCTAAATATGCCAGCAGCATAATTTCAATTAGCACAGATTCCCAGTAGTCCTGAGGAAGGTGCTCATGGGTATTATTTCATATTCTACATCACCCCTTAGTGAAAAAAAGCCTAGGAAATCTCCCTCTTAAAACATTATAAACAAAAATAGATGTGAAATAATCCCTGCCCTCCATACTTCTGCTGCTTGTACTCTCTTCTATTCCTTCTGATGAGACTTGTGACTTTTCATTGCCATTCTTATGCTAGTAGTTTAAAGAAAACATCATGATAATGCATGAGATATGCAACTTGGGCAATGCTTTGAAAAAGAGAGAGAGACTCTTTGCCTAGATTGTGTCTCTCTATTAAATATATAAAGGGACAAATCATCTGTTCAGTTTCAAACTTGTAGTCTATGCATCGTCGCTCTGTTTCCATTTTTCTATTTAAATACGATGAGCAGTGATTCCAGAAGCCGATATCACAGGTATTGATGGCGACATGGAGGTTGTCAATTGGTCTTGCTGTTAATTCGACTGATTCAGCACCAAGTTAGTTTTTTGGTTTTTTTTTTTCCTTTCTCTCTCTCCTTCAAATAAAAAGCAATAGCAATGTTTATGAGTATTTACTAAACATCAGGCATTATATGAAAATTTCTGCTTGCATTAACCCTTTGTTCCTCGTGATGATTACACAAGTTAAATATTACTGTTTCTCTTTTGCAGGTAAAGAAATTGAGGTTTAAGATGTTCATATTACTTTCCTTTTCCTTCTTTAATATTCTGAGTCCTTTGATATCATCCTTACTGATCTTTTTTGCCTTGTTCCTCAAAGCAGTTGTTTCCCAAAATTCTCTTAACTTTTTCCTGCTAGAGTGGCCATGAAAAACTTCATTTTAAAGTCTTTTTTTTATATGTTTGGGTAATGAGACAGAAAATAACTAAGTATAGAAACCCATGACAAATGAAGGAATACTTCATTAGAACTTAAACATTTTTTCATATTTCAAGTGAAAAATGCCATAAATTAAAAAAGAAAATGGAAAATAATCACAATATTATATTTACTTCAATAAATCAGTGATGTGGTAATATTACTTTCTGTACTCTTTAAGTCAAAACAAATAAATCTATATTCTATCTATCATATATCTATATCTATCTACCTATCATCTATCAAAGATTTATGAAACTTCCTAAGTAATTAGACAGTGATTGACAAAGAGTAGTCATTTAGTAACTGTTCAAGAAATAAAGTAATGATAGTATAACTTTATCTCTTTATCCCAGTATTTTTTTCAAAAATAAGAAATCAACAGCTTAATAGCAAGAAAGCAAATAACAAAGGAAACACAGAAATGCCAACATGTTCATGAAAAGATGCTCAAATTCATTAATCATTAGGGAAATGCAAATAAAAACCAGCATAAGATTCATACTTGTCAGAACAGTTTTTGTCAAAAAAAAAAAAAATAAAGAATGATACCAGTATTGCTGAGGATACAGAGGAATGGGAATGTAAATTATTATGGTAATTTAGTATGTAGATTCTTCTAAATCTAAAAATAGAAATACCATATGACACAGTAGTCACACTTCTCAGCTATGTCCAAAGGAATTGAATCAATATATCAAGGGTATATCTGCATTTCCATATGCATTTGCGCATAATTCCAATACCAAGTAATGGAATCAACCTAAGGATCAAAGGAATGAACCTTTGTTCATTAATTGATTAATGGACAAAGAAAATGTATATACACAATGGCATACTGTTCAGCCTTAAAAAGGGAGCAGAGTCTTATTATTTGCACTAATATGGATTAATCCGTAAGACATTCTGCTAAAGAAAATGAACCAGTCACAAAGTATCAATACTGAATGAGCTCACCTATAAATGAAATGTAAAAATATTGAACTCATAGAAGAACTAGAAGGATGGTTACCAGAAACTATAGGGTGGGAAAGAAGGGAATGAAGAATTGTTGGTTAGAGGGTACAAAGTTTCAGATAGACACGAGCAATAGGTTTGCAGATCTATTATATAGCACAGTGACTGTAATTAGTAATAATGTATACTTCAAAATAACTAAGAGTAAATTTAACTTTTTCACAAATAAAAAATGACAGGTAAGGAACCTGATGAATATGCTAATTAGCTTGTTTTAATCATTCCATATTTTATACATATATAAAAACATCATATTGTATCACACCATGTATGTAATTATTATTTGTAAATCAAAAATATTAATTAAAACCAAAATAAGTCTTTTAAGAAATATTGAGAAGTAAATATGAGTTCAGATATTCCTTGCTAACTATCAAAAGCATATACTTATAGTAAATATTATTTATTTATGCCACTTTCTTCTTCAGTCTAATTCTTTATTTAGTCCTATAGTTGTTCTGCTGAGTCATTTTTTTTGTCCACCAGGAGTTAGGCATAAAATCATAGTTGCATGCTTTTGGTCTTGGATTTGTAGATATTAGAATGAACATTATGCTGATTTTAGAGTTTATGAAATAATTCTTATCTGTCATAGTAATATATTTTGAAGTTTCTTGTATTCCATGCAAATACAATTCAGTATTTATTCTTCAGTATTTATCTTTGTAGATAGTGTTGAGCCATTGACATTTTAAAATATTTGTAAGCTCTTGAAACATAATAAAATCTGTGTTTGAGAAAAATAATGAAGACAGTATATAAGGGAAAGATAGAATAAAGGGAAGAAAAACTAGAGGTAGAGTACCAACTAACAGACTTACACAGTAAGAGGTATGAGAAATCAGTTACCAAACTAGGATTACAAGGATTAATAGGATAGGGCATATTAGAAAGATTAAAGATATGGAATCAATAGAATTTAATAGTTAATTAGAGGTGCAGAGTAGGGGTGCAGGATAAATTTAAAATATATGGATTAAAATATATGGATCAAAGATAAATAGAAATCCTTAAACCAAGTTTCCAAGATATGTACCTGAGTAAAAGAATCACTAGGAGGGAGCAGAAAACCTATTGGCCTTGCTTTTTTCTTTCCCTTCTTTAAAATATTTCTATATTTATTTTTGTAGTGGTGGACTCTAACTTAGGGCTGAACACATGCTAGGCAAGCACTCTATGACACTGAGTTATGTCTCTAACTTAAAAATCTTAATTAAACATTTTCTGTATGCTGGCCAAATATCCAGTCCTCAAGGCACTATACCTGTGTTTAGGGAAAATACAATATATAAAAAGTAAATACAGAATATATAACATACTCCAGGGAAAACTATCTGCTTTGAGTTGTGATGGAATAACTAGTATCAAACCAATCCTCCCACTAAGAACACCTGTAAAAGTTGGATTGAACAAAGCAAAACATAAAAAAACAACAGTTGGAAAGCACCCGAAAACAGCTAAGGTAATTAATCTTTCAGGACAATGGTTCCAGATGAACAGGGTAACACACAGATGTGAAACTGAAACACTGTGCAAAACTTCCTCTCCAGGCATCCTTTTGAGGTGTGTGTTAACTCTGAAGTTAGCCCATGTGGGATGATTTTCCAACAAACCAAGCAGAAGTAGTGATAGGCTAAGAAACTTCAAGGAGCTTTTGGCACATTAAGGTACTAAAGAGAGAAAAACAATGTAACCCTGCCAAAGAGGTGACACACTGATGAAGAACTCAGTACTAGACCATAAGAGCCAACAAGAAATAGATCGTCACCAACTGGATCAAGAAGATTCAACATTAAATATTCTTTTGAAGAATATAGCATTGCACAGGGCCTCTATAACTTCAAAAATGTCTGTCCTTCAAACATTTTACTCAGCATGCTGCAAACATGACCAACATGAAAAACAAGAGGAACAATACACTTAAAAACATCATAGGCCAGGTGTGGAGGTGCACGCTTGTAATCCCAGCATTTGGGAGGATGAAACTGGAGGATCTGGGTTTGCAGCCAGCCTCAGCTACTTAGTGAGGCACTCCGCAACTTAGTGAGACTCTGTTTCAAAATAAAGAATAAAAAAATAGGACTGGGGGTGTAGCTGGGAGGTAGAATGCCCCTGAGTTCAATCCCCAGCACCAAAAACAAAACAAAAAAAAAACAACAAAAAATCATAGTGTCCCTGTTACTTTTGCTACATAACAAATACTAGAACTTGGTGTGAAGCATTTCCATAACTTGGAAAAATCTGAAAAGTGATTGTGTGTGCAGTTTTCTCTTAGAGTCTTTCATGCAATTGCAGTTAGATGTTGTTTAGGTCTGCAGTTATCTATGAGAGTTACTGAGCTGCGCATTCAAGGTGGCTCATTTGCATGGCTGGCAGTTGACACTGACTGTTGGCTGACAGGTCATCTTGGACTGTTAACTAGAAATGGTGAGTGTGGCCACTATAGCATCATGTTCTCAGTGGAGTTGGACTTTTTTATATGGCAGCTGGTTTCTCCAAGTATAATCATCCCCAAAGATTCAGGCAAGAGCTGTAAGGCCTTTAATAATGTAGTTATGGAAATTACAGAGCATCGTTTACATGTGCTTTTGGGCTAATATAAATATAATCAAGTGCAGAGTCAAGGAAAGAGGACATAGACCCTGCCTCTCAATGAGAGAAGTGCCAAGGAATTAATAGCCATTTTAAGTTACTATATGGAGATATCAAATATGGACTTTAAATATATATGATTAGAATAATGTCAGTGAAAATGGTGGAGTAAGGAATTTTGAAAGTTCACTCCTTCATAAAAGGAAATAAAAAATTGGCCAAATATGTCAGACTCGATTTTTTCAGAACTCTGGGAATTAACTCAGGACTCACAGACATGGTAAAGTGCTGACTCATGAAAAATAATGGAATATTAGTGAGCTCAGGGAGCTCTGTGGCATTTTAACTTATCCGGATCCTAAATCACCACCCTCTCCCCTACTAGAAATAATGGCCTGGACTCTCTTTGTTGGAGAGAGCAGAACTAACTTTATTCACAAGGAATTATAATTATTTGTTTTGACATGTCCAGTCCCTGGGAAACCAGGTCAAATGTCTTTATTTTGCCTGGCTTGAAATGGCATGGTGCTAAAGCTGCTACTTGGGAGTGATTTTCCAAAAACACAAAGAAACAAAAAAATTATAGGCAAAGTTTTATTGTTGCTGCCTGAGGTGATGGATACCAGTTGGGGCCAGCAATAGACTAACCAAAAGCATAGGGAGAGAGCCTGTGACTAAGATGTACATAGGCTTTTGAAAACTGTATGATATTTCTGGGGACATAGTAAGCCACACACATGCTTAGAATTATGCACATGCTCAGGAAAAAGCTGAAATGGCTTCAAGCTCTCATCTTTGGCTACTATAGCAGCAAGAAGGGAAAGCTAAAACAGGGTCATTAATCATCTTACCGAATATTGGTAGTGTGACCCAATATATACATACAGAACTACTTGGCAGAGACTGGGAAATTATTGGTTGTAGGCATTTAAGGAAATTTGAACCTAATAATTTCCTGATCCCTAAGCTAACAGATACTCTGATACTCTGATGTCCAGACCTGACAAAGAGTAGATGTTTTAGGGAATTATTTCAGAAAGTCACCAAATGAACAAACAATGCAAGTAGCATCAACATTAACAAACTCAAGTGAGAAGAGAGCATCCTATTTCCAGAACTGCCACATATATAATATTCAAATGTCCTGCTTCCCATCAAAGAATTTCGAGACCTACAAAGAAACAAGATAGTATGTTTCATGCATAGAAAAAAAAAGTAATAGAAATTGTTACTAAGGAAGCCCAAAAGTTAGATATTTTTTAGGGAAAACCCCTATAAATCAGCTCTTTCTAACACTTTCTAAAAAGGTAAAGAAAAATAAAAAACTGAAGAAGTAATGGAATTAAAATATGAGGAGTATGCATCATTATATAATACAAAAATCATAAAGAGAAAAATAGAAACTCTTAAGGTAAAAAATAAAATAACAAATGAGAAATTCATTACAGGGGCTCAGTAAGAGATTTGAGCAGACAGAAAGAAGCACTGATGAACTTGAAGGCAGATCAATTGAAATTACCCAATTTAAGGAAGAGAAAAAACATATGAATAAAAATAAACAAGCAAAAATAAATGACACAATTTTAAAATGAGCAATGCATCTAAATAGTTCTCCAAAGAAGATATACAAATAACTAATAAATACATAAAATACTAAACATCATTAATCATTACATAAATACAAACTAAAACCCCAAAGAGATAGCATTCCAAACCCCCTAGGATGGCTAAAATTAAAAAAAAAAAGATAGTCAATAAAACATGTTGGTGAGGAAGTGAAGAATCCGGAACTTTAATACATTGTTGGTAAGGATGGAAAATGGGAGAGATATTGAAAAATGCTTGTCCATTCATCAAAAAGTTTAGCATAGAATTATGGTAACTCCCAATAATTTTGCTCCTAGGTATTCCCCAAGGGAAGTGAAAATATATATTTGCACAAAAACTTGTCTATTAATGTTTAAAGTAACACTAAAACTTGTCTATTAATGTTTAAAGTAACATTATCCACAGTAGTAAAGAGGTACTTCTCCACCACAGACAATGGGGAAATCCAGAAGATCATTAGAACCTATTTTGAAAATTTATACTCCAATAACATGGAAAACATAGGAGAAATAAGCTGTTTACTAGACACATACAATCTACATAAATTGAATCAAGAAGATATGCTGACCAAAAGCAAGCAAAGAGATAGAAAGAGTAATTAAAACCCTTACATCAGAGAAAATTCCAGGTCCAGAGAGATTCCCAGCTGAATTCTACAAAACCTTTACAGGAAAACTAAAACCCAATAATTCACAAATTATCCCATGAGATTGAAAGAGATGGAATCCTTCCAAACCCCTTCTATGAAGCCAGAGTAATTTTAATACAAAAACCAAATAAAGTTTCTTCAAGAAAAGAAAATTATAGACTAATATCCTTGATGAACATAGATGTATAAATTCTAAACAAAATCGTAGCAATGCACAATCAAAGCCATATAAAAAACCTATATATCATGACCAAGTTGGTTTTATTCCTGAGATGGAAGGCTGTTTCAACATATACAAGCCAGTATATGCTATTCAACACACAAATAAAACTAAGGAAAAAAATTACATGATCATCTCAATGGATACTGAAAAAACATTTGACAAAACCCAGCACCAATTCCCTTTAAAACACTGCAGAAAATCAGGATAGAAGGAACTCACCTCTGTATCAGTAAGACAATATACATCTTGACTCTTTGTGACTGGTTAATCTCACTTAACATAATGTTTTCCAGTTGTATCCATTTCCCTACAAATAACATGATTTTGTTCTTCTTTATGGCTGACTAAAATTCCATTGTGTACATATCCCATAGTTTTGTAATCCATTCATCTGTTGATGGACATCTTGGCTGCTTCCATAGTTTGGCTATTGTGAATTGTGCAGCTATAAACATAGATACACATGCGTTGGTCTGATAGTTTGGTTTCCATTCTTTTGGGTAGATACCCAGAAGTGGTATTGCTAGATCATATGGTAGGCTCATTCCCATTTGTCTGAGGATCCTCCATACTGTTTTCCAAAGTGGTTGCACTAGTTTGCAGTCCCACCAACAATGTATTAGAGTTCCCACTTCTCCACATCCTCGCCAGCAGTTGTTGTTGCTCGTGTCTTTGATGATTGCCATTCTGATTGGGGTTAGGTGAAATCTCAAGGTGGTTTTGATTTGCATCTCTTTGATTGCTAATGATGTGGAACATTTCCTCATACATTTATTGGCCATTTGTATTTCTTCTTCTGTGAAGTGTTATTTAGATCCTTTGCCCATTTTTTAATTGGGTTATTTGTTTTCTTGGTTGTGATTTTCTTGAGTTCTTTGTATATCCTAGATATTAGACCTCTATCTGTAGAGTAACTGGCAAAAATCTTCTCCCACTCTGTAGGCTCTCTGTTGAGGTTCTTGATAGTTTCCTTTGCTGCACAGAAGCTCCTCAGTTTAATGCAATAATATGTGGATGCTAGGGAGAAGATGGGGTATAAGAGGGTCTTCAGATGGAAAAGGAGAGACCCTTGATAAACAAAGAAGTTGATTTAACAGAAAGGGATTGATGGGGGCGTGGGAACACCCTAATGTACATCAAGGTTACTCACTAAATTGAACTTGAGAGGGAGGGAGGGCGAGGGAGCAGGGTGGGAATTGGGGGAAGGGGTCAAATGAGAAATGTGGGCACATGTGTCTTTATCAATTTATACCTAACAAAGATATCTGCCTACAATGTATTAAAAATAAAATAAAAAAAGGACAATGTGCAATAAACCCAAAGTCAACATCATACTGAATGGGGAAAAACCACGGGAATTCCCTTTAAAATCAGGAATAAGGCAAGAATGCCCATTATCACTATCTTTTAAAATATAGTCCTCAAAAATCTTGTGAGAGTGCTAATTCAAGAGAAGGATATCAAAGGAATTCAAATAGGAAAAGAAGAACTGAAATTATCTCTATTTGCAGGTGACATGATTCTATATTTAGAAGATCCAAAAAATTAATCAAAAGTCTTCTAGAGTTGATTATGTAGAGATCCCTCAGGAAATTAGGAATGGATCCATCATACGATCCAGCTATACCATTCCTGGGTATCTTTCCAAAGGGACTGCAATCATAATATTATATTAATACATGCATATCCATGTATATAGTAGCAAAATTCACAATAGTCAAATTATGGAACCAACTTAGGTGTCCATCAACAAATGAATGGATTACAAAAGTATAGAATATACACACAATGGAATTCTACTCAGCAATAAAGAAGAACGAAGTTACTTCATTTCAGGAAAGCACATGGAGACTGAACACCACATTGCTGAATGAAGATTGGGTCATAGAAGAAGTAAGGGGAGAAATTTAAAAATTCCTAGAAAACAATGAAAACAGAGACACAACATATCAAAATCTCTGGGACACTTTGAAGGCAGAACTAAGAGGAAAATTTATAGCACTGAGTGCCCACATAAGAAGAATAGAAAATCACTAAATAACAAACCTAATGACACAGCTCAAAGCCTTGAAAAACAAGAACAGCCTAACCCCAAAGCCAGTAGAAGACAGGAAATTATGAAAATCAGAGTAGAAATTAATGAAATAGAGAATAAAAAAATACAGAAAATCAACAAAACCAAAAGTTGGTTTCTTGAAAAAATAAGTAAGATAGATAAACCATTGGCCAACCTAACCAAAAGAAAGAAAGAATCAACCCAAATTACCAAAATAAGAGATGAAAAAGGTGATATTACCACCGACAGTATGGAAATACAGAGGATAGTCAGAAACTATTTTGAAAAACTATATTCCAACAAAATGGAAAATCTAGAAGAAATTGACAAATTTCTAGACCTCTGAATTGTATACTTTAAAATGGTATATTTTATATTATGTGAATTACATCTTAATTTTAAAAATAACAATGATTAATATTTTAAGACTAACAGGTGGTAGCTAGGCATGGTGGCACACACTTGTAATCCCAGTACTTGGGAGGCTGAGACCAGAGGGCCGTAGGTTCACAGCCAGCCTTAGCTAGTGAGGTCCTTTGCAACTCAGTGAGACCCTGTTTCAAAATAAAGAATAAAAAAATAGGGCTGGGGGTGTAGCTCTCTCCCTAGTACCACAAAAATAAATAAATAAATAAATAAATAAATAGTAAGAATAAATAAAACTAACAGGTGAAAAGATTGAGATTTGACTAGAGGATTGAATTGCTATTTAAAAAAATTAAACTGAAATCTCAGAAATAAAAATTATGCTGAAACTAATAATTTGATATAGGGGTTATTAAAAAATTAGGCAGAGTTGAAGGGAAGATGAGTGAAGTTTAAAATATATAGACTGGTAAAAATATTCATATTCAAAGGTAGAGAAAAAAATAGGAAATACAGAACAGAGGCTAATGAAAAATAGGAGAAAGTCTAACTTACATGTATTTTGTATCCCAAGGGAAGAGGAGGAATGAAAAAAATGGTTAAAGGGATACAGTAGAGAACTTTCAAAAAGTGACAAAAGACTTCAAATCTCAGATTTAAGAGGCTGTAAAAATCTCAAATAGATTAATATAAAAATTGCATCCAAGGACAGAGTAAAATTGTTGAAAAATAATAAAAAAAAAGGAAATTTAAAATTAGAGAAAAGAAAACCATTATTTTAAAAGACTAACAGTAATAAAGACAGCCATGGTGGAAGCAAAAAATGGTGGAAGTCAAAAGCTAGTTGAATGATATCTTCAAAGTACCCAAGCAGAATAACTGTGTATGTAGAATTCACTACACAATGACAATATATTTCACAAGTGAGAGTGGGAAAAAGATGCTTTCAGGTAAGAAAAAAAAATGAGTATTTTTCAAAAGAAGATGCAGTAATGGAAATGCTGAATGATAATCTTTAGGTAAAAGAGAAATGGTCCCAGCTAAAACCATGTATATATATTAGAAATAATTAAGACACTCTAGGTGTGGTGGCACATGCTTGTAATCCCAGCACTTAGGAGGCTGAGGCAGGAGGATCTCAGGTTCAAAGCCAGCCTCCACAACTTAGCAAGGCCCTCCACTACCTAATGAGACCCTGTTTCAAAATAAAAAAAAATAAAATAAGACTGGGGGTGTAGCTAAGAGGCAGAATGTTCCTGTGTTCAGTTCCCAGTAACACACACACACACACACACACACATATACACGAATGAAGAGCACTAGAAAAAGTTATTTGATTAAATGTACATAATCATTCATTGTTTAATACAACAAGAATAGTGTATTGCTGGGTTTAAAGTATATAAAGAATTAGATACATGTAAAAATATCTAGGCTTTAGGATAATCATTAAAATTAATAAAAATATATAGATAACAAGCAGTGGGAGAAGGTTGAAGGATTAAAAATGATGGATAAAAAAGTTAAAATGTCAGAAATCAGTCAAAAGATAAAGAAAAAATGAAGTAAATTTAAAAAATCATGATGGCTTTAAAATCCCCAAACATAATTTAATTATCTATAAAGAGATGAAATGTTCTATTGGATTATTCCTATATTATCTGAGCTATAGCTTTCTTATGAGGGCTCATGAGTAAAATATTCTCTTATCTCTTACATGACTCTTTTTCTGTATGCTTGATAATAAGGAAAAATTTGCCTTGATAAAAAACCTTTGTTCAGAAATTTATTTCCATAAATTTTTGAAAATGTTACATTGTTGCTTTATTATTTGCAGTCTAAAAGTCCACTACCTTTTTGTTTCATTCCTCTGTAAGTGATAGCATTTTGCTTGTATATTAAGAGGTTCATTTTTCAATTTAGCTTTCAATTTTGATCATTTTATAGGAATATGCTTGGAGTTGACCATTATGTGTCTGAATTACCAGATACACACTTATTTTTTTATAATATGGAGTTCTTTCATTTAAATTTGTCTTTTCCACTTTTTTCTTAAGATATACTTTTACTGGTGCATGGTAATTATACATCGTAATGAGGCTCAATGTAATAGGAACACACATACACCCAGCCCTTGGTGTGTTTCTCTCCAGATCCCCCCCTCCCCCTCCCCATACATGTTATTGAGATATATCTGCATGTATGTTTTTATAGTCATACATAAAATGTCCCCTAAATAACTCATTTGTTAATGTTTGGAGCTGATACAGTTGAGTCATGAGGGTTGCCATGGCAGCAGTGGATTTGTAGTGGATTTATCTAGGTGGTGACCCAGGCCAGTGGTGTGTGGCTGGGTGATCCCTAGGGGTTCAGCCTTTGGTGTTATATGTGGCTCCTCTTCCCCCTGCTCTCTCCTCTGCTTCCGGCCTTCATGATGTGAGTAGCATAGCTCATGTGCACTCCCTCTCTCTACCTCCGGCTGCTGTTCTCTGAGACCTGTGGTCCCCAGCCTCATATGGACCGAACCCCAAATCAAAAGAAAATGAATTTTCTTTCCTCTAATTTACACAGTCAATCATTTAGATTATAGCTAGATTATGGCTGTAAGAATGCTGACAAGAACATATGTATATATCATTATTTGATTTGTTTCTTTCATCAAATTCTCTTTCTCCCTCTCTACCTCCCTTCCCAAGTCCCCTTACACTATTTCACTGGTCTGTATCCTCATTTATCCGAAATCCCTTTTGTTTCTCAATTTCTCTCTAGCTTCTACAAATAAGAGAAAACATACAACCCTTTACTTTCTGAAACTGGCTAATCTCACTTAGCATAATATTCTCTAGTTGCATTCATTTTTTTCTGCAAATGACAGTTTTGTTGTTCTTTGTGGCTGTGTAAAATTTAATTGCGTGTATATACCACGGTTTCATCGTCCATTCATCTGTTGACAGGCACTTAGTTGGTTCTATAATTTGGCTATGGTGAATTTTGCTGCAATGAACATGGATATGCATATATTTTGTATTTTGACTTCAATTCCTTTGGAAAGATACCCAGGAATGGTATAGCTGTGTGATCTGGTGATTCCATTCCCAGGAACCTCCATACTGACTTACATAGCAGCTGTACTAATTTGCTATTCAATCAACAGCCAGCAGTGCATAAGGATTCCTATTTCTTCACACCCTCACTAACATTTGTTATTGTTTGTATTCTTGATGATTAACATTCTGACTGGAGTTATATGGAATCTCAGTAAGGTTTTGATTTACATTTCTCTGATTGCTAATGATGTAGAATATTTTTTCATATATTTAGACCCCTATCTTGCACTCTACACAAGAGTTGAGAGTCAACTAAAAATGGATAAAAGACCTAGAAATTGCATAGGTCCAACTCTCCAACATATAGGCACTGGAAAAGACTTCCTCGATAAGAGCTCCAAAGCTCAGGAAATAAAAATAAGAATCAGTAAATAGTATGGCATTACATTTCAAAAGCTTCTGTGCAGCAAAGAAAATCGATAGCCTGAAGAAAGAGCCTTCAGAATGGGAGAACATCTTTTCCAGTTTCTCCTCTGAGAGAGGACTAATATTTAGAATATACAAAGAACTTAAAACACTTAAAACAAAAAAAAAAAAAAAGAAAGAAAAAAATGGGTGATTGAAGTGAATAGACATTTCTCAAAAGAAATAAAAATGGCCAGCACACACACACACACACACACACACACACACACACACACACACACACACACGCACACACACAGAGTGTTCAATGTCCTTTCCCTTTTCCACACTTTTTCTTTGTTTTTCCCAAGGACTTTAATTGTGTATATTTTGCTGCTCATCTTTTATGACTATCAATTTAAATCTCATAACTTTTACTTTTTTTCTTTTGGTTTTATTGTTCACATTTAAAAAATTTTTATATTGCCATTTTTAATTCTAAGTCAGCATATGACTCAATCTGTATTTCAAGGTAGATTTTTCTTTTCTTTCTTTCTTTATTTTTTGCGGTACTGGGGATTGAACCCAGGAGCATTGTACCTCCAAGCTCCACCTGCAGACCTATTTTTAATTCTTTATTTTGAAACGGGGTCTCACTAAGTTGTGGAGGGCCTCATTAAGTAGCTGAGGCTGGCCTTGAACCCAGATACTCCGGTCTCAGCCTCCTAAGTACTAGGATTACAAGTGTGCGCCACCACGCCCGGCTCATTTTTCTTTCCTTGAATTTGGTTAGCTCCTACTTGACCTCTTCTTATTGTTTGTCCACATCTAGTAGCAGTCTAGTAATTCAACTGATGTTATTCTTTCATATAGGCTGAACTTGTTAATTTCGCTTAGTTGAATTAGTCAATTTTATGTGGTAATGTTGTGTTAATTTTACTTTTCTTCCAAGTCATTTTTAGCATGTTTTTAGAGATACCAAAACTTTTCATTTCTAGTTTTTAATTCTTAAAGTTATTTTGAATGGATTCTTAGAATTTTGTTGTTCATTTGTTTATCTGTTTATTAGCTATACTGAGTTTTCCCATATAAGGAGTCAAAAGTCATCTAACAGAAGAAGATGAATTTGGATGGAAGAAGATAAGGTTTACTTGATATTTTAATTTTTGCTTCAAGGATTCTGTTTATGAAGTGAAAAATATTTTAAGTAAAGGATATCTTTGGAAGCGGGGGTCTTTCTTCCCATAATTCTTTCACAGTATTTTATTTCTATAAAGCCATTATCATCAGATACTTTTTCTTTCTTTTACCATCAAACCTCTAGGAAGCATTTTCCCAGCCAAACTGCCAGAACCACTGAGAATAGCAGTGTTGCTTGTCTCTGCACCATCTAGGTAGCTTTCTTATTTTATATTTTCATACTCTGATCTACCAGGCGTCAGAATCCTTTTTAATATTCCTTCACTCAAGATACAGTCCTCTTCTTCTGATGGTAAATCCTAATCACTATCATCTGTATTGCACTGTTACTAGGACTACAGCATGTTCCATTGTCTTCTGCAGAACCCTGGTCTGACCCTCACACTGGTCTGTAACAAGACAATGTGTATTTAAGTGTGAACTGAAATTGTCAGCATTTTCTGCCTCTATTATTGTTACAGGCCATGGATTATTTTATTTCATCTTTTTGACAATATAAATCGGGAGTATATTTTTGAGGAAGTTAGGTGGCCACCTTAACCTATGAGAAGTCAGAAGCTCTATTTTTCTTTAAAGCTCTGATGTTTGAAGTGAAGATGATTAGAAACATATCTGGAAATCCTCAGATACTATAATTATTAGGTTTACTTTCATGTTTGTGTAATAATTTTATATTTGGTTAAGGGAATTTTTGATCAAAGTAGAAGCTATGAATATTTTTCCAGCATTCTTCTGCACTTAGATTTAGTTCTTTAGCATCAGTTAATTCAAAACTAATTTTGGTAATCATTTTTATATTCATCTTTAATTAGGGAGGAGCAAGTTCACTACTTTAAAAAAATCTAATCTCATATACCAGACAGATGGAGTCAAGGAAACAAGAAGTTTTATCCCACCCATCTCCTGTTGTATTCTATTGCTGGGTTTCTGCCTTGTATACTATGATTCATTTCTAACCTCAGGTTTCTCAGCATGTAACAATGTTGGTACAAATGCTCTCTTTTTGGAGATCATTCATTATTTCTTTTGTTTCCTTTCAAACATCTTTTTAACCTGTGTACAAGAATTTTATCTACCAAACAGAGAAGTTTTTTAGGGATATTTGACTTTTCGCTGAACCATTAAAATATCAGAATCCTATATGCTTTTTGCTTAAAAAATAAAATCTGATTAGTGCTCTTATAAGAAAATGTTTAAAACACTCTTGCGTGTTGCAAAAAGTATCCAAGAATTTCTGAGACACTTTTTTTTCCACAAAAATGTGCATGTATCTGTCCTTAATGTATATATTAAAATTTTGCCTAACTGATGCAAGCACAGCAGTCCTCCAAGCTATTTTATATTACTGCATTGGAGACATTTTTTGAAGATGTAATTTTGGTTATCTTAAAGATTTAATTATCTTTAAGCATGAATAATTATCTTTTAGCATGAATAATTCTAAATTCTGGAAGTTTTTAAACTAAAATGTTATAGCATCCAGATTACTTTATCTGATAACTTTAGGAGTTATAATGATAAAATTAAGGTCTATTCCTTATTTCAGAATATTATAATATTCTTTATTTTTGGTGAAGTGTATAGTAAGCATCTACTATATATGGCAGACTTTGTTCAAGGTGCATATGATATATAGAAGCCAAATACAGCTTAGAGAGTCAACTAAATGGATTTGTGAATAAACTGAAATATATCAGACTATGATAAAATTCATTTTGGAATTAAAACAAAGTGTAAAGTGATCACTAAAGTTAGTTTAGGTTTGATGGTTAAGGTGAAAAACATTCTAAGATATGGAAACAATAGAAACAGAAGGATGGCCAGTATTGCCAAAAGGAAGTTTGGGATCAAGAGGGTCTATTTTTTTAAAATGTGACCACTAAATTATAGTCAACTAATATTTTTATAAATAATAGATGAGAATAGTTTAAGAATATAGAGGTGATCTAAAATACTTTAACAGCTGGTCCTTTGGGGTAAGAGCTCTCCTGTACTAAATAGAAATTGGGGACATGGTTCTAAGGAAACCCCATTCTCACTGAAAGAAATACTTCCCTAAGGATAACTTTTCAGCACTAACAGCTGGATAGCTCTCTGGTTTAATGATAAGAAGTGCTGAAGCAAAGAAAATACAGTATCTGTCTCTGCAGTCTTCCAAATGATCTTTGAGGATCTCACTGTGCAATGAAGAAAATAAGGTACCTGTGTTGCCTTTGAATGGTACGGTTCTTTTGAGTACCTTGTGTTTCTCACCACATTTAGAAAACACATGCAAGACCATTTGCCACAGTAAAGAAAAACACTCTTCCTCAAATAAAGCCCAAATAAACATAATAGGATATAGAATGTGTATATGCATTATAAACTTGGTTTTCTAATCAAGGAATATAATTTAATTCTATGTGACATGGATAATTGTATCCATTTCTAACAATTATTATGATGATTCTCCTACCACTTAGAATAGTAATGTTTATTGAAAGACAGTGCAATCTGGATGTTCAGTGATATTCAAAATAGCAGATTAATCACCCAATGAGAAGCAAGGACTCAGCTATGCAAAGAAGGTAAGGTATGGATAAAAAGTGCTTAGTTCACTAAGCACTAGTTTTTTGAGAGAGATAAATACCAGTTAAGTACTAGAGCATGCAAAGGGTAGGAGAGACAAGAGTCAAAATTTCAAGGAAATGTCTGGAAAAAAGTAAAGGATATCTCATGAAAGGGAGAAAGAGATAGTAATAAATTTAAATGATGGCTAATTTTAGATATTGAAGATAATTCCAGTTTAAACATGTCTTTTATAATTTCAAAAGCCTCCTACTAGAACAATAAGACTGGAGTGCATACATTTTGGAACTTTAAAGGAAATGGAATGAACTCAGCAAACACAGCAAGAAAAAGAAACACAAAAAGAAGAAAACAAAAGAAACAACAAGAAGATATAATAAACAGAAAATATAAGATAAAATGACAAAAATGTCATAAAAATGTCCACAGTAACATATATATATATATATATATATATATATATATATATATATATATATATATAATATAAATATATATATAAACTCCCCTGAGTAAACACTCTCAGATTAGGTTAACTAAATATTAAACTAATTCCTGGATTAAGGAAACACACAGAAAAAAATCATTTGAAGTTGAGAATAAAGTATTGGAAAAAGAAAGTTCATGCAAATATTAACAATAAGAAATTAGATTTGGATATTTAAAAATCAGAATTTCAATAAAAGGCTTTCAATTCAGGATAACAAAGAGAGATACTTTATATAAAAACATAGTCTACTGAGAAAACATATGTAGTAAAGAACATTGTTATTTCTTACCTGTATTACTTCAATAGTCCCCTAACTCATCTCCCTTCTTTCATCCTTGCTCCTATATATTCTATTTTTAATAGAAAAGCCAAACTTTCAAACATTACTCCTTCATTCACCTTTTCCAGTCAATCCCAAGTTGTTTCAGAGCAGAAGACATTTCTTTACTGGTGCCTTTAAGGAATCAACCCCAGAACCTTCACCCCTGTGACCTCTCTGATGATCTCATCTCTTACCAAGCTCTGCTGTATCAGCCTGCGGTTGACCTCACTGTTCCTCAGACACACCAATGGCACTTACCATCATGTCCCTTGCAGCAGATCTTCCCTATGCCTATTACACTTTGTCTTGAGAAATCCACATGACTAACTCCTTTAAGACTTGACACCATATTTAAAATTGCTATATTCACTCCTCACTTGAATTTCACATGCCCAATTCCATTGAGCCTTAATTGACTTTGTAAAAACAGTATTATAGTAATAGCAGGAAAGCCAGCAAGGGGGTACAGACTGGATATTAGTCATCCAAAGTTGTCAAAATCAGCACAGGATGCAACTTGTTGGACAATGTTGTGTCAGGAATATTTCTGCTCTCTGTTGAAGAAAATTTCTTTGAATGCCATGAATGATTTTACAAAGCCAGGAATGCCACCAAGTATAAAGGAAAAAGTTTCTCTCTTTTCAAAGCTTGCTATTATTCTGCATGAAATATATATTTATGCATTTCAATTAGAAAATAAGAGAAATAATTCTTTTTGATCAATAAGTTCATCGTTTGAGTTGCATTTTGAAGATGACTTAGGGATTTTTAGAAGATGTAAACACACTGAATAAAGTACAGTCTCTTTGAAGTCAATTAAGAATATGGATGAAAGTGAGGAAATACAAGTATACATTAAACATTGAAATGTCACATGTAAAATATTTAGAGGTTTTTTTTAAAAGAATCAAATTCCATTTTAATTCTTTGCCTCTGAGTTTTGGGAATGTTATGCTTAAGAAACTCCCAAGTAAAAGAAGTTGAGGTTCAAACTTTCACATAGTTTACTTGCAAAATATGAGAAAAATCTTTGCATAGATGTATGAATATTTCCCTTCTAGTGATGTGAGGAATGCATAGTTATGTGTGTGTGTGTGTGTGTGTGTGTGTGTGTGTGTGTGTGCGCGCGCACGTATGTGTGTGTGTTACTGGAGATTGAACCCAGGGACATTATACCTCCAAGCTACACCTCTAGCCCTGTTTTAAAAATTTTTTGTTTTGAAATAGGGTCTCATTAGGTTGCTGAGAGGCTTGCTAAATTATTGAGGCTGGTCTTGAACCTGAAATCCTCCTGTCTCAGCCTCCCAAGTACTGGGATTATAGGCATGTGCCACTATGCCCCACTTAAATTTGTTTTAACATTATTTTTCTTCTATCTATTCAACCCTTCACTATACTGCTTATCTCTGAAAACAAAACTAATACTTCAAATGATTAGAATAACATGTAGCACAACATTAATTGTGGAAATTGTTTTGATGTGAATATGGTTATGAGATTGTACTGCCAAAGGAGAAAGCTGTATATAAACCCCTGGGAATAAGTAAGTTGTAGGCCTGATGCACTGGTTATCTCTGAAAAGAGAACAGCGTGAAAACTGCTGTGATTTCAATGGAAAAGACAGAGTGGAACAAGTGAAAGACAGCTGGCTCAACGGTGTCCTATCTTGGCCTATTGCGAACTTCAACCAATAGTGAATTGGTTCTTATCCGAAAGGGCCCGGATTTATGCTTGATGTTTAGAATATCAATTGGAGAGGAAATCAGTAGAAACTCCTGGAGGTAGCTTATAGTTCTTAAATATTGTTATATTCTTTTAAAAATCCATTCATATTTTTCATTTTATTGTTTAAAAAATTCCAAATTCCTACTGAAGCTTTTAATAAATGGATTTTAAAATAGCTAACTTAATGGATTGGAGTTGAATAGAAAGCAATAATCTTAAAACATCATGCAATTAATCACATTTGGTACTTAGTATGGAACATATTCAATAATAATATCTAAGTGAATTATAGTCATAAGGCAACATGAGTAAACACATAGTTCTACCTTCCAGCCAGTGGCTGTGTGTCTTCAATAAAGAGTGAAGGCCTCAGAAGAACCGAATATTTCCATGAACTCTGACCTTCAAAACAGTTGAAGAATAAAAGATGACAAATGCAATCTTTGATTGATATGGTTTCTCTTTTTCTTTGCCATCCTCAAATATTTGGTTGGTTTACAGGAATGGGTTGCTTTATATAACGGAAGTAAAATTAATTTGGCAAAGTGTCTCAAGAATCTTTAAAATATTTATTCCCACTGACCTAGTAATTTTGCTTATAGTAAATGATACAAATTCAGACAGTGGCTTATATACAAAGCTATGAAATTTTACATATAATAAAATACACACAAGCTGGATGACATATTAAATGCCACAGCTCCTTAATAGCTGGATCTTGAGCAAGGCTCAGTCCACTGGAGTTCTGCAAGGCAGACAATCCCAAAATAAGGAATGCATGGTATATCCCACTTTGCATTATTATATTCTGGAAATCTTGGGTGCTTTGGATTTTGCTTTTATATTAATTATACAAGAAAACTTCTTAGAAACATGTGGCCTGTCAGATACTGATCTCTTAGCTGAAAACAAGCAGTGCCTTGAGACTACCCAATGCATTAACTTTTTACAAGCATTAGTTTAGAAACAGGCTTTGCTAGTTTATCTAAATAGCTACTACCTGGTCCCACCTGGAATCCTCTAACTTCCTGTGATAAGATAGAACACTGCTTAATGGGGCTAAACAAAATTGTAAAGATTTTAACTAATGGAAAATAATTTTTGTGTACATGTTGTGACCTTAACTGGTTGAGGATAACCTTTGGAAAAACAAGTCTGTAAAAATTCCTGTTCTACATGCCTCATTGTAAAAAATTGTATAAAACTGCGATGGACAAACAATAAAATAGATGGGCTTCAACACTGGGTGCAGTGTGAGCGTATTCTCGTGACCTCGTCTCATTCCCCACCTCTCGAGGGTCCCCCGACCCCACTGCCTCTGAGGGCTGGCCCCTGGCAATTAAATTATATTATATACATAAGTATCTATATAGCTTTCTCTATATATAGATAGATGATAGATAAATGGATAGATAGATACTGGTAGACTAAACTATGTCTTGGTCTATTTGTGCTGCTATATTTTAAAACCTTAGATTGGCTAATTTATAAACAGCAGAAATTGAATTTTTATAATTTTGGAAGCTGGGAAGTCCAAAGACAAGGCACCAGCAGATTTGGTATCTGTGTAGACCATGGCTGGAATAAGCTGTGCTATGTTCAATTGGCTTAGGTTGTGCCCTGAGGCGCATAGTTACATGACCTTACATATTGGCCTCTTTAGTTGCCACTAATATCATAGCTATCAGATGGATAAAGTTTCCCATTTAGTGTCCTGCTCAATAACATATTGTAAAATACTTAACTATGGAGTGGTTTATCTGTGCAATAGTGATACTTGATCATCCTGGAGTTTCTCCATCCATTTCTTTTTTCCAGTTTTCTTTTGCTATCGTCTGAATCTGGAATGTCCCCCAAAGACTCATGTGTTGAAGGCTTGGTCTCTGATATAGCAATGTCCAGAAGTGGAGCTTTTGAGAAATGATTGAATCATAAGGGCTCTGACCTCATCATTGGATTGATACATTGACTCCTGAATGGATTGTAAGCTATGGATGCTGGCACATGGTCGGAGGAACTAGGTCACTGAGGAGCATACCCTGGAAGAGTATTTCCTGTCCCTATTTGTCTTTGTCTCTCTCTCTCTCTCTCTCTCTCTCTCTCTCTCTCTCTCTCTCTCTCCTTCCAGCTGCCATGAGCTGAGCAGGTTTCCTCTGCTATAACTTTCTACTATGATGTTCTGCCTTGCTTCAGGTCCAAAACAATGGATCCAGCTTGAAACTTCTGAAACCATGAGACAAAATATTTTTCCTTCTTTAATTTGTTTATGTCAGGTATTTTGGTAACAACAATGAAAAGTGGAATAACACCCCCTCCTAATCTACACTTGGGAGGTGGGGTAACATGTAGGGCCTACTGAGCGACCTCTTGCCAAGCAGTGGGTGGAAGAGATCTTTGGATTTCCCCCAGTGTCAATCATCTGAACACTGTCCCCTGAAATTGCTGGCTATCTATTGCCATTTCCACCTTGGCAAGGTTCCCAGAAGTGGCCATCTCCACCCAAAGTGCTGACCAGTAAGTGGATAGAAATGGTTCTGCTTACCATTCTCTTATTGCTGGAGCTCTTGTGCACATGGGGAGATCTGGATCTAAATGTCTGAGTATTTGCTTTCCCTACTTCTGGTATTCTTTTCAATACTCCATCATGGCCACAATAAAGGAGCAGGTATTCAGTACTATCCTACAACTTCTCCTTCCTTCCCTGGTTTTAGTAAGCTTGCTATTCAAGCTCACCAAATATGGGTAGCAAACACCTTTCTTTATTGTTAAAATATGCATATGGCCACAATTACCATGTTGAGGAGAAAACAATAAAAGAAACATCAAATTTGATAATCGAAGCTGATAAATTACTTTTCCCTTTCTCTCTTTCTTTTTTTTTCTGTGGTACTGGGGATTGAAACCAAGGGCATTCTACCTCTGAGTTACACCCCCAACCTTATTTTATTTTTATTTTGAAATAAGGTCTTGCTAGGTTTATGAGAGTCTCACTACTTGCTGAGGCCCTAGAACCTTGCAATCCTCCTGTCTCAGCCTCTCAAGCACTACTTTTTCTTCTAGATGGAACATGTTCTCTTCCACAGCAAATCAAACAATAGAATTTTGGAAGAGATAATGGAGACTTAAATCAAGTGACTAAAAATGATAGTCTATTAAAGATCACAATGGGATAGAGAAGAAAAAATTTAAAGAGACAGAAGAAATGATAAAAAAAGAAAAAGTGGTGAAAGTCTGGAGGCTAGAGAACATACATTTTCATACATGTTACTTTTCTAAGTCTCCCTTTAAGTGTAGTAAATGGGATCTAATTAAGCCATGATCACAATGTCTAATAAGCAAAAATACGTGGCATATATTTTGTTTTTATATGACCAGGGATAAACATTTTGGGACAGAAGCAAATCAGTCATAGAGTCAAATGATTAGAGGAAAATCATCCATTGGTAATTATATATTAAAAACTACAACACTTACTATCTTTTTGATCACTTGTGGGCCCAACATTTTATTTTAGGAAGGGGTTAAGGAAAATTATCTAGTTGAAAAATGTAGGGGGAAAGTAGAAGAAAATACAAAATCATGTTTTGTACTACATAGAAAACAGGAAAAAAATCGATAGTACTTATCAAAGAATGGCGGTGATGGAGTCTGGGATGGTGGCTCAAGACATTTGGCTCACTGCCCAGGTGGCACCCACTTTTCTGATAGACAGTGAGGTCAGTTTTCCTGAGCTAGGTAATCTGACTTCAGTCTAATTTACATGAAGTAGAGGGCAGTTTAAATAACATTTCTGGTTTCTGGTGACACAAAGATGAATGCTTTTCCAGTAATTCTTCACAAAAGATGACAGAATTATATGACAGATCTGTAAAGAAAAATCCTTTGAATTATAAAGAGTAGAATTAGAAAATAAAGTACAAAATGTACGTATGCCAATTATGAAAAATACAAAACTGGTACTCTCAGGTCTTCTAATCTAATCTCTAATCATGTGTATGTATGTGTATTATATGTATATATTTATATACAGACACACATATATTATGTGTATAACATCATATATATGAATGTCACACAGATTTTGAAATTATGTTACCATATATAATTATACATAATATATATATTACCATATATAATCATACATAATCATTATATATTCTATTTAATCCAGTGAATTAAGATCTATACTGTCAGGAACCAGCCCTCGAGGCAGTGGGGTCAGGGGTCCCTCAAAAGGTGTGGATTGAGACAAGGTCGCGAGAATATGCTCACCCAATGCAGTGTTGAAGAGCATCTGTTTTATTGTTTGTCAGTTGCAGTTTTATACTTTTTTTTTTTACACTGAGGCATATAGAACAGGAATTTTTACAGACTTGTTTTTCCAAATGTTAGCCATTAGTTAAAGTCTTTACAATTTTATTTAGCCCCTTTAAGCAGTGTTCTATCTTATCTCAGGTAGTTAGCGGGTTCCAGAGAGACCAGGCAGTGGGGATACCAGGCAGTAGTGATTTAGATAAACTTGCAAAGCCTGTTTCTAGACTAATATTTGTTGTCTTGAGGCACTGCTTTTTTTTTGGTTTGTTTTCAGCTAAGAGATCAGTATCTGTCAGGTCACATGTTTCTAAGAAGTTTTCCTTTATCATTAATATGAAAGTAAAACCCAAAGCACCCAAAATTTCCAGAATATAATAATGCAAAGTGGGGTATGCCACGCATTCCTTCTTTTGGAATCGACTGCCTTACAGGACTCCAGTGGATCGAGCCTTGCTCAAGATCCAGCTATTAAGGTGCTGTCACAGTATACTTTTGTAGATATTTTAAATCTTTGAAATTCAATTAGTTTTTATTTTATATATTTTGAATATATAATTAAATGGCTTTTTAAAATTCATAGTTTAGTATTTCCATTTTTCTTTCATTACAATTTTTTCCTTACATTCTTTTCTATTTGATAATAATGTTATTTTGCTTAGTAGTTATCACTATATTTTCTAGTTATCCTGTTTTAAAAGTTGTACGTGTGTGTGTGTGTGTGATTAGGATTGAACCCAGGGTCATTCTACCTTTGCCCTATGCCCCCAGCCCTATTTTATTTTTCTTTTTGAAATGATTTCACTAAGTTACTGTATGCTGGCCTCAAACCTGCAGTCCTCCTGTCTCAGCCTCCCAAAGGCAATCCCAGGCATGCACCACTCTGCCTCCCTTTAAATGCCCTTTTAAGTATCTCTTATAAATAACACAAAATTCTTTTACTTTTAATCCAAATCTAATATTATCTCTCTTTAAAACCCAATGTTTATACTCAGTGTTCTCAGTGGCATATTTGAACTTAGTTTCTCAATCTTATTTCCATTTCTTCTTCTTTGCTCCGGCTTTTTTTCTTACCTCTCATTGATATTTGAACTTTTTCCTTTTTCTTTTTGTTTATGAATTCTCTTTAATGGTTTAACCCTGAAAATTTTAAACATCTATGTAATCTTTCCGTGCAGTCACCACAAAAATTTAAGTTGTGTTATGCTGTTCTCTCAGAGATTTCCTTTACAAAGCATGTGAAGACATGAACGTGATGGTAAGAAATTCCCTTCACTTTCCACTTATTATGTGACGGCATCAGACGAACAGGAAGAATATTTGTTGTTCCATGAACAAAAAGCAAGATCCAGAATTTGACTACCCCATGGGTGAAACCATGTAACATAATGTTCTTACAAAATATTGTTCTTCTTGTTTAGTTCTTCAATGTCCATTTAGAGCATGTTATATACCATATTTTACCATCTCTTGATGAAATTAAGAATGCAGCTTGCAAAACACTGAGTAATACTCCTGTGAAGCCAGCCTGAGAGGTACCAAGGCATCAGTTCTCAAAGAATTTGCTTGGGTAAGATGCAAACAGTTCCATGGTGTAATTATTGTCATAAATTACATACTCCATTGTCCTCCTGCCAATGTAATTATTGTTGAAATCATTAGAAGTTTCCTAAGTGGATGTTCACTGCCAGGGTAAGAGACTAGTTAGATTCATGGTTAGCTTTAAAATTTTAATTACCTTACTTCTTTGAGCAAATGTTTCTTACCTGTAAAATAAAAATAACTTTCAAAAGGGTCTAAGAAATACAATGAAGAGTACGAACTTACATCCATAATTTTATGTCTGCGTGAACCACTGAAACTATTGATGCAGCTAGGATACAACATAATTTTAAGTGTTCTAGTAGTACCATATGGTGAATAATTTGCAGAAATTGCAGAACATCATAAGCATATGGATCTATCTCATATGAGATGAAGCAATTTTAGGGGCAAAGAATATGATATCAAAGGGTATGCTCTTTTAAGTGTCAAATAATACACAAATTTATCAATGCCAATCATAGTGTCCTGCATGGGAAGGTGAGGAGGGAGAGGGAATGGGGTGGAAATGGGGAGGGCTAAATGAGTGCTGTGTGTATATATGTCTCTATCACCCTGAACTTCATCATGATATATGATTACAATGCATCAATAAAAATAAAAATTAAAAAAATAAGGCAATATTAAATATTGTTGGCAGGAATGCTCTGATGTTAATGGTGGCATATTGTATTTGAATATGTATAATAGAAATAGATGACTTAATTAAAGGAAAGTATATCCATTGCAAGTATTTAATTTGACTTTTAAGGGGTGATCACGTCAAAGTTGATTGTCAGTATGAGACCTTGCTTTCCTAGTTTTGACTTTAGTATTCTTTTGTTGTTGTTGTTGTTGTTTGCAGTACTGGGGATGGAACCTGGGGGCATTCTACTTCCGAGCTATAGCCCCAGCCCTATTTTTTATTCTTTATTTTGAAACAGCGTCTCACTAAGTTGTGGAGGGCCTCACTAAGCAGCTGAGGCTGGCCTCAAACCCGGATCCTCCAGCCTCAGCCTCCCAAATGCTGAGATTACAAGCGTGCGCCACCACGCCTGGCTCGACTTTAGTATTCTTAATGTTTTTCCAGTGAAAGGAGCCAGTAGCACAGAATAGAAATGATGGTTCTTATTAAAGTACATTTAAAATTTTGATTTACTTATTTCTTTAAAATTACAATTATTCAATGTTTAATTCATGTTTCATTTTCACTCATTAGTGTGTATTTGATTTATTTGAACTATTTTTTCTTTTTTGTATCACTCACATTTGTAATATGATTCATTAATGTATAGTAAATTATTCAGAAAGATTTTCTATCAAGTTCTTTTAGATTGATAGTTTTCTGTGAAACTCCTCAAAAACCTTTTCTATTAAATACTTCATGTTAGTTATCATATGACCACATTAATAATATAAATATTTAGTGCAATGAATTTTCTAAACACAATATGTTGTAAAGATCCCTCAATTTCAAGTTCTTTTCTTTTTCCTTCCAAATTTAGTGATCTTTTCACAAAATTGAAACCCCTATGCTGGAGAATTAGAATACGAAGCGTCTCATGATTCCTAAGCAGTGTATTTGCCTTGAGTTTTATCCTTGCATTTAAAACAACTCCCATCAAAATCTTTTGCAACCATTCCTCCAATTTTTGAGATTTGATTCCTGTTTCTATTCCTAGGTCTCCATCTGCCTGTTCTTAAATTTTTTTTGGTAACCTGTCTGAAACAGTTGTAGTTTTACAAAAGTATCTCACCAACTCAAAGGATAGGAGACCTAAAAAGACCTTTGGAAATATCCTAGGTTCTTCTCCCACCACCAGAAAATTTTTTCCTACCCAACACGTCTCAGGGCTATAAAACCTTTCTGTCTGTTGGTAGTGGTGGTTCACTGTGTTATAATTTTCAATGCTGAGGCCACACACAGGTGGGGCAAGGAGCAGGGAGAAGCATTTAACAGAATTTGCATAGGGAATGAGTAGGTATGATTTGAGATGTCACAGAAGAGATTCGCATATGCCCCTTCAATAGAAAACCCTGTCCTGTAGGTAAGAAACATGGTAACAAACAAACTGTAGCTGTCTGGGGCAGAACTGTAGCTAAAATCATGGTCTCCTGACTCTTGGTCTAATGCCCTTTCTTCAAAACCATATTATCTTCACATGATCATGTCCTATAACATTTAGAGATCTTAATTTGCAAGCAATGTAAACTAATTTCTAAGTAACTGAGTTCAAAAAGACATTTTGAAATTTCTTAGCATAATTCGTGAAATTGAAGGCAAAATGGAAGAGTCAGGCTTTTGAGCAGTTTTGCGCCCCCCTCCATGCACACAGGGTCCCCAGGAAGAACACACCCTTTCATTCTCAGCATGAGTCAGAGCAGCAGTGCTCCTGTCCTGGGCTGAAGGAGTCATGTGTTCACCATGAGGAGAATGGGGAACTTTAATCAGGAATCCCAAAGAAGGACTGGTTCCCCCAGAAAGGAAAAACTGGAAATGGGCATCCAGAACACACCCATCACCAACCCCTCTTCCTGAGGAAGTCTCATTACTTGCTCATGTTGGTTGGTCCTGGCCTCATTTCTCAGTGCATCTGTAGCTGTCACAGCAGACTCTCTCCCCTGCCTTGTGCCTCCCCACTGGCATCATCCTTCCCCTGGGCTTCCACCCAGCACATGGGAAAAGCACACAAGGGGAGGAAGGAGAGCTGGAAAGATAACAAGAGTTAACAAAGACTGAGCAGGTAGCACTGGAGGCGGAGAACCTGTGGGAATTCTTGCCAGTTCTGTTTTCTCAGGACATTCACTGAGGAGACTGTCTAGAAAACCAGGAGGCAGGATGCAGCAGATTTGAGGTGATCTAAAGGATGCTGAGTAGCACGTTACACACGGAAGAAAATAAGACAATAAGACAGGTGCAATGACCAGACCAGCTGACTGCTTTCTCCTGGTTTTGTTCTTTGCATGAGATGAAACAAAGAGACTAGAAACTAGAATTGAGGGGCCAGGAACCAAGTGTGAACAGTGACTGATTAGAAAAGTGAGCAGGGGGCAGCTGTGGTTAGTTTCCAGCTGGGACTGATGGAGCATGCCTGTAATCCCAGGACTTGGGAAGCTGAGACAGGAAGATCAGAGATTGGAGTCCAGCCTTAGCAATTTAGCAAGGCCCTCAGTAACTTTGTGAGGCCCTGTTTCAAAATAAAAAATAAAGTGGAGGTGGGAGCACACCTAGTACCAAAAAAAAAAAAAAAAACAGAAAAAGAGATGGCCACCCTCCCGATACGCCTGTGGTTGCAGCCATGGTGAACATGGGAGACTGTGAACCAGGAACGCACCATGGAATCTGAGTGTTGCCCTCTCGTGTGTAGCTGAGGTGCAACATTGTGCAGAACCAGAGTAAGGTCTACATTGAGAGGAAAAGTCCCCTCCCCAGTTATATGAAAATACCTGACAAACAGGAATATGAAGTTGAGTGATGAGAATTAATACGTTATTATCTCGAGTTGTGCTCACAAATTATATTGGAAAACCAGCTAGAAAATCAACTTTAATGTTCTTTTCTGTAAGAGCTATTATTTTAAAAACCTGAATATATTAATGCAAAACACTATGCAAAAAGACATTTACTGAAGAGAATTTTTGCGCCTGAGTCTGCCTAACTCAAGTACTCCAATTTTTTTTTTTTTTTTTAAGCCATAAAATGCAAAGAGTGTCAGAGCCAGTGCCTGGAAATGCTAAAGGGTTGGGGCATTTGTGAGACTGCCAGTATTTAGAACCAGAGTCCACAGCATGAGATGTAAAATTGTGTGTGTGTGTGTGTGTGTGTGTGTGTGTGTGTGTGTGTGTGTGTGTGTTTTGTATGGGAAGCCGAGAAACAAGATTTTATAGACTTCTTTAGGGTTTGGTACTATTGAAAACCAGAATAGTAACATGAACTTGAAAAGCTAAGTAGGAGCCAGCTAAGCAGAAAGCAAAATTGAAATAAGTGAGGAGCATCTTAAACCTCTGGGAAATCTTATTGAAACTCTAAGCCGCACACCCACTCGGCTTCACAAGCTTCACCAGCTTCCTGGGAAACATAGCCACGGCCTCCACATTGGGCCTGCTTAGCTCTGAGAGCGACTTCTGCCTGTGTGGGAAGACATCCAACTCATCTATACACAGGATTCTTCTGTTCTCAAAACCTCCCATAGGAACTCTTTGTATAGATTTTTTTTTATTGTTTTACCTTTCTTTTCACAAGATGCACTTACTCTGGGAATATAATAAAAGAAATGAAGAAACCAATTTATATTTCCTACAAACCCCAAGCATAAATCACATTCAAAATATTGCTGGCTTGCTTATTTTGTAACAAATCACCTACACTGTAATAACATAAGAATAAGTGGTATGTTTTGTAATGTCCTAAACTTATGACAAAAAGCATTTAAAAGAGTTTTCTCCCAGGAAATATGGGACAGCACACTCTGAACATAAATACCTCTGCCTAGGCTAAAGGCATACCATGTGCAAACCGTTCTTATTGATGTAACTCTCAGCAATCACGCTCTCCTAAAATTATTCCCATTCTTTAGGCTTCCTGCCACCCTTGTATTTATCTGCGTGGTTTTTAATTCTTGCAAGTCATTGACACCCTTGTAGCTCAATATGTTCTACTTCTGAATAATAGAATTTGTGAAAACTGGAAATTATATAATTATATATAATTATATATATATATGCGCTGACATAAAACAAAAGCTGTAGCAGGAGTGGCCCAATATTTATAAGAAAAAGCATTGAAGAAGCTTCAAGCTGTTAGATCAGGTATCAATTAACATAGTTCCATGTTTAATGTCACCACAGATATTACTTTGTTTTGGGTTAACACTGAATGTACATTAAAAAAAAAAAAAAAAGAAAAGAAACCAAACCTCCCACTTTCACAATGATGTACTGGCTTCAATGAGGCTACTGAATCCCTGAGTCATGCTTCCATGTGGGAAGAAGATAGCGGCTCATTTAGGATGTCTCAACTGAGGGCTTTGGTTCCTCCTCTTGCTGACTACTGCAGGGATGGCCTCCCTCCGTAAGTGAGGATGCTCAAGACTGCAGATTCATAATCTACAGCTGGGAGTGGGCCGTGATGGTGTGGAGCTACAAAGCACAAGGAAAAGTGGAACCAAGCCAGGCTTTGCTCTGGGGGATGGCCGACTCCAGGAGCAAGCAAGCCTGTCGCATCTGCGGGAGAGAGTGGAGAGGAGAACAAGAACCAGGGCGTCATCCTTGTAACTGAGGTCAGAGGAATACTAGCAAAGGGCTTGGCAGCCTGGTGCTTTCCCTGAGCAATGGAGCTCAAAGGGAGATGGCTCTCTGTGAAGGATCAAAGGCAAAGCTTGTGGGAGGTAGAAGGTCTAATTTGGGCTCTGAGAAGTTCAGTCAGGAACCAAGTAATCATAAGCATTGTGGGTGCATTTTTAGAATCAAATAAGATAATGATGTGACAGTACTTTGTGAAGTATAATACAAATGAGAGATGCTATTATTGCCTTAACAATGTCATCACTGCAAACCCCTGATCACCTGGTAAGTTCATGTGCTAGAAGAAAATAGGAAGGCATGACTAGAATCCAATTATTTATACAATAATTTAGAAGCTCAATATCAGACATAGATACAACTTGAAGTAAAATGATTTAATTAGTAAGTGCAAAATCTAAATTAATAATATCCCAATTACATGTTTAGGGAAACTTTATGTTAGTGGTGAGAAGCTTAAGAAGGTACATGACATACCTTACCATATCCAAAATTATCAGAATAAACAGATACTCTTTCTCTGAACAATGTGGACTTCACAAATTGAGAAATTCAAAAATCTCTTAAGATTTCAGTACTGCCAATTTTATGGTTCAGGTGAAAACAAGCGTATATTCAGACCACATTTGTGTGTGTGTGAGTGAGTGTTACTGGGGGGATATTCTACCTCTGAGCTACACCCCTAGCCATTTTTTATTTTGTGTTTATTTTCAAACAGGATCTCACTAAGTTGTGGAGGGCCTTACTATGTAACATATTGAATCCTTCCTCTCTCTCTCTCTCTCTCTCTCTCTCTCTCTCTCTCTCTCTCTCTCTCTCTCTCTCCCTCTCTCTCTCTCTCCCTCTCTCTCTCTCTCTCTCTCTCTCTGTTCTAATGAAAGTAAATAAATATCCCTGTGAGGGAAGACCCTTAGTTTCCCTGACCACCATGCTGCCCAGAGACATGCTAAACACCCTGCAGGCATCCAGTAGGAACTTGGAGACTATGAAGTGACAGTGTGACAGAGTATATCCTGATTTTGACAAAGGAGATAGCCTTGGTGGAAGGGATGGGAGGAAAATAGGAAGCAGGAAATGGGGTGAGGGGATGAACCAAATGGAGCCTTTGTAAAAATGGTTTTAAAAATTAACCATCTCAAAACTGTAGAAAACCACTACAGAATTTTCTAGAATGTGACACCAAAGAAACAATAGCCTCGGAATAGCTCTGATAGCAGCAGTTGGGTAGATGGAAGGGTAAGATATTGTCAAAGGAAGCACAGGTCTGTAATCTCAGTACTTGGGAGGCTAAAACAGGAGGATCACAGGTTTGAGGCCAGACTCAGTGACTTAGCAAGCGTCTCAGCAATTTAGTAAGATTCTGTTTCAAAATTAAAAATAAAAATAAAATAGGACTGGGGTGTAGCTCAGAGGTAGAAGGCCCCTGAGTTCAATGTGCAACACCCCCTTTGCCCACCCCCAAAAAGATATTTTCAAATAGAGAAAGTCCAGCAAGCATAAAAAGGAGGATGGGTGGAGGAGGAAAGTTCTGTCCAGAAGAATGTGACATTCAAATGGACTTGTGGATCAAAGGATAGAGAAGAGCAAGAGAGTAAGTAGTGATATTTTTATAGTAGGATATTAAAATAGGACTCTCTCAGTCTCAATTTTGGTTGAAACCTCACAGAAGAGGCACAAAACAGTGGTTCTAAGTGGCCCTCTTAATATTGGGACATATGATCTTCTATGCAGGAATTAGAAGAAAAATAAAGGCAAGCAAAACAAAACAAAAATCCTATGGATATTTAGAAGATTGAAGTTTCAAGGGCCTACACTCGTTTTGGAGATGATTTCTGCCGAAGGAGCTAATACATGCCCTGACTCTCTTTGCTACCATGTTCCTTTCACAGGACAGGGAGGGCATGCATGTGTGCTTATTCCTCATGTCAAGAAGTAACTGATGGGCTTCAGGAAAGCCATCTGGAGCTTAGCTAAGAAATTGACATGTATAAGGTATAGGGACTGATGCCAAATTCACATCTAAAAAACCTAAAAGACAAAAGACTGCGACTGTCCGGCTCTCCAAGACAGCAGAGTAGAATGGGCTGCTCTGAGAGTGGTTGGACTTTGGCCACAGGTGAAACAGAGGGAGTTGGCCTGCAGTTGTTTTGATCTTACCCAGTGGGATCTCCTGGAGCAGTGATAGGTCTCCAGCAATTGGAGCTTAGACAGCACCCATACCACATAAAGGCAATGCCAGCCAAGCAAACCTTTTCTGCCTGCAATGTCCAGCCTCCCACCTGACCCACCTCTAGAGAGAAGGGAAAGGCAACCTAGAGAAGAGAAGAGCAGAGGAGGACAAGCCTAAGGAAGGGACAGAGAGGAGACTGCCTAAGCAAGCCCCTAGTTTCCCCTTTCCTGACTGTAGGCTTCTAAGCTCAGGAGGAAGAAAAGTGTAAGTGATTCGGTCTCATAGTAAGGAGTTTTCATCTGAAAAATATACTTATTTTTGTGGCCTCCAAGGCCATATGGCTAGAAACTACGGGAGTATTATTTTGTCTCATATAAGGAAGGATGTTCTTAAAGAAGCAAAAATTATACATCAGAATTCACCGAATTTCATTTCATGCAGAGTTTCTTAGCATGATGATAAGAACATGTCATTTCCAGAATGTTCGCATGGTCACTGAGTACTGAAGTGGCTTTTGGTGGAGACACTGCAGAGGGGATTCAGGCACTGGCTGGAAGATGGAACACACATCTTTGGAGTTCGTCCAATTTGTCAACTGAGTTCCACGAGAACAATTCACAAGACTTTGCCCCTGCTTACCTTAAAGTGCTGGGTTTCACTTTACACAATCTAGGGATAATTTCAAATTGAATAATAAAACTTGAAGTCTTCATTACAGGAAGTTATCATAAACCTTTAATGCCCCCCATGGATGTGTTTGGAAATAATTTGGTTTGGTCTTTGTTCTTCATTGAGAATCATGTTCTGAAATATAGCCAGGCAGCTAAGTTTCTACTAAGTTTTCTCCTTGACTTCCAAGGTCTCCTTGACCTCCAGACCTGCTCTGTATTTAGCAGCATCATTTTATTTCAACAGATCCAGCCTAGTGACCTTCAAAATGAGAATTGTTTTTCCTTGGTGCACGGCATTTTGCTTATGTTATTCCTTCTTCATAGTCACGATCGATTTTACCATCCGTAGTAAAATAGGAAATTGATAAGACATAAAGAGCAAACCCTGGCATTTGTCACCATATGTAAATTACCATATAATCTTTCATGTCTTTGGAGGTGGTGGACTCTGAAGATAGGGCTCAAAAGCACCCCGAGGGGAGCAGCCAGCAGAGGATGCCAGAAGCCTTCTCATGCTGTTGCCTTAGCAACAGGAAAAGTCTATCATCTCAGAGCCTATTGTGAAAACACATTTTCCTGCACCCTATAAGTATGACAAGCACAACAGGCTGCTCGTTTATTTAGCATGGCAATTCTGGCAGAAGTTATATGTCTCTCCCTATTGATAGAGGAAATTGAGGTGATGGGAAAAGAAAGCACTCTGAGACTCAACCAATATGTTGCGTCTCTCAGCAACTATATTCTGACTTCTGATTATGTTCTGAGCACAGTTCTAGGCTCTATGGGAAAAACAAACAAACAAACAAACAAACAAACAACAAAAAACCCCAGAAATCAGCCATGACGTCTATACTTTAAAAGATTATAATCAAATTAATGAGTCAAAATCAAAGTCCGTGTTACACAACAAGGCTAAGGCTGTAGGAATTCAGGAAAAATAGAATATTAATTTTATTTCTATTTACAGAATTAGTTGACCTGGCCATATACATAACTTACTTTCTCTTTTTATTTTCTGTCTATGATATATCAGATCCATCTATCCAGTACTAAAGCTGTTAAGTTAGGAATGTATTATTATGGTTTGGATATGGAATGTCCTCTCAAAGGCCCATATGTTAGGCAATGCAGCCATGTTCATGGGTGCTCTGATTGGATTGGGAGGGCTGTAACTTCATCAGTGGATTAATCCATTTGATGGATTAATAATTTGGGCTACTGGGGAGTAACTGTAAGCAGGCAGGTCACTAGTGTGCATGGCCTTGAACTATATCTACATCCTTTTCTCTCTCTCTCTCTCTCTCTCTCTCTCTCTCTCTCTCTCTCTCTCTCTGCTTTCTTCTGCCATGAACTGAACAGCTTTCCTTCATCACGTCCTGCCACCATGATGTTTCTGCCTCGGAGTCTGCTGCCCATGGACTGAATCTTGAAACGATGAGCCAAATAAACCTTTCTTCTCTAAGTTGTTCTCACCAGATATTTTGGTTATAGTGAAGAAAAGCTGACTAATGCATGTCCTTTGATGTCTAACTCTGTGTTGATTTAAAATTACTTCTTTTCTATGAATAATCTAAATAATATGTGTGTGTGTGTGTCAGTATTGCTAAGGCAAGGATTAAATCCTTCATTATATCGACACTATACCTGTCAAGGTGTTTGTAGAAGTTGTATTCTCCTCTCGTTCCAATTCTATATTATAGAAAAAGCCAAGATGTAGAGGTCACAGAGACACGAATTCAAATGCCGGCTTCATTACTTACTACTTGTATATTCTTTGGCAAGGTTCTTACTCCTTTGTGAGAATTAGAAAATAGTAACATATGTACAATGTTTGCCATATGTGGGTCAATAATTTTTGTAGCTGGTTGATGGTACATGGGGCTTCATTGTATTCTTATGTTTCAAATTTTCAAAATCTAATAATTTAAAGATTCTTGGCAAGTGCAGCACTATATGTTCTAAAATGTTTTCCACTCTTGAATCCCATTCCTCATTCTCCAAATTTAATTGATTTCTTTTGATGATCCCCATCACATTTACCACCTGGACCAATATTGTAAAGTTTATCCTATTTTGCATATGAGTGCATTTGAATTATCTCAAGTAATTATGGCTCAGCTCTTTTTATAAGTAGATATTTAGCAAATATGTCTTGATGATGATTATTTCCATCTTTAAATCAATCAAGTCATTATGCCAGGAGCAACACCAAGGAAAACTTGTCCTATTTGAAAATGAACTGATTAAGAAATGCATATTATCATCATAGAAAGAGATGAAATCCTTTCTACTCCTGAGACATAGGGTCACTAACTAGTAAGTGACACTGGTCAAGTCTCGGTGGCCCTTTGTCCTCTGTTTCAAAACTGACAATCACTATTATCATGCATCGTCTCCTAGAGAAAATACAATTATCAAAGTCTCACTAGTTAATATAGTAGATTAAGAATTCTACATTTCTCCACCTTTCAGCTTCCCTTACCTCATATTTCTTGTTTGTTTTCTAGATTCCCATATTACCTGTCTATTGAACTTACTTTGTTACATCATTAAAAAGAACTGGTCAGGCTGCCTGTTAGGGCTGTTTGAAATACACTATTCTCCAAAATAGTTATTTTCAATGGCCCAACATCTTTCTAAAAAATTAGAAGTGTACCTGGAGAGTTTCAAATAAAGGCAGGTCTTGCAAATAAAAACAGTTTCCATACATTCTTTTTTTCTCACCTCCAACTCAACTTGTCTAATCATGGATGTTTGTCTCCACACCTATTCTGAGCCCCCAAACCAACTTTTCACCCTTAATACTCTCATTGTGTAGGTCATTTTGATTTGAAGATAGATGGTCAATGTTGACTGTACTCAGACATTGTTCAAAATCAACCTTTGCTAATTCTTCCAAAATGTCCTTGACATCCACACCTTCTTCTCTATCACTTGTAACTGCCAGCAATAAAGTAGCATAGACCTTTATCCCTTCAAATTTAAATAGCTACAATGGCATCCTTCCCATCCTATTTGAATAAGTACCTTACTCCCAGCTTAGTGTTCTCACAGAATTAACTTCATTCTGCCAATCATATCTTTCTATTGCCTGGAAGGATTAAATTTCCTAATTTGGCTGATATTTACTCTTAAACCTCCTGCTACTCATGTTCAGAAATACTTTACTTATAAATCCTTGGACACACTACCATCAGCTATCCTGGCTTTATTAATTTTTTAGGAAAGTTCTTGTTCACCTGTGACTTCTTCTATCATCACATTTATAAATCTTACATCCTTTCATTTCCAAATTTAGTATCACTAGGCCTTCTCTGCAATTCCAGGCCTCATTGAGCTCTCTCTATTTGTCCCTATCTCACCATCTCTCGGTAACTCTATTTGGATCTCTGACTACATTATTGCTTTATTTCCTAAATGTATATGGTAGCCAGCATCCAAAATGGCTCCTAATATCTACACTCTTGTGGAGTAGACTTCTATATTAAATCAAGGCTGGCCTTTGTGACTAATAGTATGTCATAAATGATAGCTGTGTGACTCCCAGGCTAAGCTTTTCACAAAGTGCGTTACAATTTCAACCTCGTCCTCTTGGATCCCTCCCTTGGAGAAAAGATCAAAAGATATTCAAGTAGTCCTGAGGATAAGCTCACATAGCTAGGAACCCATTTTCCAGCATCAATTTGTCAGCTTTATGAATGATCCCTCTCAGAGTAAATCCTTCAGCCCTGGTCAAGCCAAGATGAGCAACCCAATGGGAGTCCTTGAGCCAGAACTATCTAATCAAGCCACTCCACACTCCTGATTCAAAGAAACTGGGAAAGATAATAAACATTCATTGTATGCCACAAGTTTTGGGGGTAATTTTTTAAACAATAAATAGAAACACAATGGTAAATAATTTGCTTCACCAACTATATTACATGGTTCTTGAGCATAGAAAATATATGTGAAAATTTTCAATCCAGGCAATAATTTAGATATCACTAAATATCATAGCATAATTAGATATTACATTGTAAATTTAGAAAAAGGAACCAACATTTACTGAATTCTCACTAAGATGCCTTATATATACCTGAGCTTTATATCCATAAGAATGACTATAAGCACAGATATATAGCAAGATATTTTCTTAAGACATAAAGCATTGTACTCAAGCTGCAAAGAAGTCATTTTTTTCTTTTTTATCATCATTTCTCAGACTTGTTTTTTTAAATGAGGTGATTGTGTGAGTAGATTTGATAAACTATAAAATACTCTGTAAACATAAGGTATCAGGGCTTGCATCAGTTTGTTATTTTATTGAATACTTTAAAGGAGAATTAATATCTGTACTCTGAATCTCTCTTTGCTTTGCTACAAATAGAATTAGACATGTCACTGTGATTTTCTGAAAATCAGGTAAAAGGCAAAAGGAATCTTATGGTGTTGGTACTTGCTATGGTCTAAATGTTGGGTCCTCCAAAATTCATTTGTTGAACAATCTAACCCCAAGGTGATGGCACTAGGAGGTGGGGCTGTGGGCTGATTGGATCATGAGGGCTCCAATCTTCCAAATGAGCTCACTCCCTTACACAAAAGGAGACTTTTTATCCCCCAGTTGTTTGCTCTTCTTCTATGTGAGGGCACAGCTAAAAGGCACCATCTAAGAAGCAGAGAGTCATTATGAGATACTGAATCTGCTGGCCCCTTGACTTTGGATTTTTCAGACTTCAGAACTATTTTCATTCTTTATAAATTACCCAATGTGAGACATTTTCTTCTAGCAGACTGAATTTTCCCTGCTGCTGTAATGTGCCTACCAGTTATCTGTTTAAACTATATTAATCAAAGTCTCTGAAGGGGAAAGATGGCCCACTCAGATAATTGAGGAGGGTTTGAAAGGGTTAAAGGAAGTTTGGCTTGGTAGCACACACTTATAATCTCAATACTTTGGAAGCTGAGACAGGAGGATCATAGGTTTGAGGCCAGCCTCAATAATTTAGTGAGATCCTCAGTAACTTAGTGAGACCTTGTTTTAAAATAAAATAATAAAAAAGGGTTGATAGTATAATTCAGACGTAGAATGTCCCTGGGTTCAATCCCCAGTACTAAAAAAAAATTAAGTAAATAAGGAGGACAGAATAGTTAAGGAAACCCAAGCAGAGTGATATAACTATAGGGAAAGGCCCAATCACATTAAAGATCACATAGCAGTTGTGATCTTTAATAAAGAAGGCAGCCAGTTGGTCTCAACTTAGCAGGCAGGGGACAGAGGAAACCAGATTCTGGTCTTTACCCTCCTTGTATATTTTCCCCTCCTTCTCGCACTCACACTGGCTGAATGCAAATCAATGTCACAGAGTAAGAAGGGAGCCAAGGGGAGATGTTAGAGTGGTCAGCTTTCTGGGATACAGAGCAGGATAGAAAAGAGTGCAGAATTAATTGAGAGTAGGCAATGTAAAATGTTAGTTATACAATGAAAAAATAACCAGAATGGCTTACAGGACAGTCATAGTCCAAGGGACAGTGAAATAAATACTAGGGCTCCTATGAGATATAATCTCAGACTCAAGACAAAAAGGAGAAATGAAATTATGCCCTCAAATACCTGAGTATGAAGATGTAAGTTTTGTTTTTGTTTAGTCATGAACAAATGTTTTAAGTTCCAAAGTACATGACTAAATGTATAACTATCTATTTCATTGCCATTTAAACTGGTTAGATAAAATTTCCTAGCTATTTGGCTGTATAAACAGATTACCTTACCTAAGAAATATGAGTACTCATCCTGGAAATGAGCCTCTGTTAATCTGACAGCATTCTTTCTATATCCATTTATAATTTCTGGACTTGGTGACAATATTCTTTAGAATAATTTTGGTAGCCTTAGTTCATGTCAGATAGGAATAAAGGTTCATATTTTAAAAGCTGCATAACTCTAAGACATTGTTCCTATTTGAACCATAAAATTTATTTAAGGGTGTAAAGAGAAATAATTTTAGACTCATAGTGTGTTTAAAAGCTGCTAAATGACATATTGGTTTAGTTATGTGGTGCCTCTACAATTTTAAATTATGCTTAGCCTCCACAATTATAGAAAGGGTGGTAATTTTCTCATATTTTGCATAGGTATGCAGAACTTGCAGTAAATATGCATTCATGCTGTAGCCTTTTTTTTCTTTACTTGCTCTCATTATGTCAATGTGGCATGATAACCCTGTAAAATATTTCTAAATTGTATGGCTGGCTGTAGAGACTCTTCCAGGATTATAGAGGCCCTGACAGCACTCTCTTAGTTGTACCCCCAGGGATCACCTTTCTCCTAAGGTAAGTACTTTGCCTAATTTAGTGTCAATGCCTACAATTGTTTAAATTAAAGCAAATCTTTTAAATCTTTAGTGCGTATAAATGGTCTCAATGGACATAATATAATCATGAATATAGTTTCATTAGGAAAAAATCACAAGTGTCCCTTATTGTCTGCACCCAGTCAGAGCTCTTTTTCATTGTCACACTTGGAAATCTTTACTGCCAAAGACGGGCTGGTAAAACAGAAGCCTGGGTTTAGCCAAGTTCCACATTGTTAGTATCTGCACACTTTGTCTCAGCCCAGGCACAAAGTTCCTCTTCTCGGCAGTTTCTTACCTTTTTCCCCACTGAGCAGGCAGCCAGGTCTCTAGTCTGTCCTTTGGTAAATGTTTCTTCTAGACCAGCAGTTCTCAGGTTAAGCATGTGGCAGAATCATCTGAAGATCTTGTAAAAACACCAGGTTGGAGTCATAAAAAAAATGTAAGAGTTAATATAATACTATGAATGTATACAAATTACTAATTCCAACCTCCAAATCATACATGGGGAGGGAGGGAGGAGGGACCTGGTGGGAAGGGTGCCAAGAGTCTTGTGACTATATTTTTCTGTCACTCTATACCCCAATATGATGTAAAATTACAATGCACAAATTTTTTTAAAAAACAGACAAAGGAAAACAACAACAAGAAAACACCAGGTTGGGAATGTAGCTAAGTAGTAGAGCACTTGCCTAGCATGCATGAAGCCCTAAGTTCAATCCTCAGTAAACCTTTCCCTCCCAAAACAACACATCTACTCCCAGAGTTTCTGATTCAGTGAGTCTAGAATTAGGCTTAAAGATTTGTAGGGTTTTGTTTTTGTTGTTGTTTTATGGTACTGTGACTTGAACCCAGAGGCATTCTACCTCTACACCTCTAAGCTATACCTTCAACCTCCAGTCCCACTTTTTTTTTTGAAAGAGGGTCTTGCTAAATTGCTGAGGGCCTCACAAAGTTGCTAATTCTAGTTTTAAACCTGCAATCTTCCTGTCTCAGCCTTCCAAGTACTGAGATTACCAGTGTGCATCCGCACAGCCAAGCTCAAGATTTGCATTTCTAATAACTTCCAAAGTGATGTCTATGCTCTTGGTAGAGAGGTTCACACTTGGAGAAACATTGGTCTTACCACCCCTGGTAAATTATCTAGCTCTAAGCCAAGAGCAGTCTAAGATAATTGTCATACCCGTGTTTCTGCAGCATTCCATTTCCCTAGAAAATCTGCTATTTCTGACCAACTGTCATTATTTCCACTGCATTCATAGCACCTGCCTGGTTAGTACATCTTACCTAGTAGCTGCTATTAGAAGAAGAAATTCTGGTCAGATAACAACCAATTCTTATGTGTGTGTATGCATTTGCTACAGCATTTGATCAGATAATCATTCTTACTACCACTTTTACATGTAATGGTTGCCTCCTTACAATGGGTTAATGTATTTTCAGTAGCAGCATCCTTATTCTGAAGGAATGCCATAAAGTCTATATCTCAACATTACAGTAATGTTTTTGTGTGTGAAAAGAAGAAGGTTATTTGAGGATTCTGTATATGTGTGCTAGATAATTGAGGAACTTACATGTTTACTTTGCCAAGTTTACCTTTCTGTCAAGGAAGATAGAAATCAGTGGCTTTAGTTGATTTAAAAACTGATCTGATGTTTTAAAAATCCTTTGATTATTCAAAAGGCAGCAGCCTTTGGTGGAAACAACCTTGAGTTATTAGCTAGGCATGTCATTTCAGGAACATTGAAACTCCACATTCATAATCTGGAAAATAGTTACATATTTGTATGGTGTTATGAAGATGTAAATAGAACTAATACAAAATGGTCATGTGTGTTCCTCCATTGTTAAATATTTTCCCAGCGGAGTGTGGTGACGCACGCTTGTAATCCCAGTACTAGGGAGGCTGAGACGAGAGGATCCGGGTTCGCGGCCAGCCTCAGCTACTTAGTGAGGACCTCTGCAACTTAGTAAGACCCTGTTTCAAAATAAAGAATAAAAAATAGGGCTGGGGGTATAGCTTGGAAGTAGAATGCCCCTGGGTTCCATCCCCAGTACCATACACACAAAACTATTTTCCCATAAGAGTTCGTATTAAAACAGTTAATGTTCACAAATGGTTAATTCCAATTGATACTGAGGAAATAGACTGAGGTAAAGTTGTAATAGTATAGCAACATGCACAGCTTACAATAAAATAAAATAATTACAAAAGATAACAATTTCTGGAAAACAACTTTTCAACAGTTTCCAGAATGACTATTTCTGACCTGGAGACTCTAGTAGTGCCCTCATTTAATTATAGCCTCAAGTTTAGAAGTTAACATTAGATTTCACAATTTCTTTTTGGAGGAGATTCAATAAAATAATTGTCCTAATAGTTGTTGTTTGGAATTAAAGAATGGGTTTTTGCATCTTTCTTATGACTTATTTTTTAGGATTTAGAAAAGGAGAGTTCAAAACTGATTTTGAGAGAATGGTCTGCATATTGCAGTGTTTTATCAGGGGAACATTACCACAGTAATTTCTGCCTCTGGCATGAACTTCATCCTCTTTCAATTTTTTTGTTTAACTCTGGGGTTTCATTTGCATACTTGTAGTCTCCAATAGGAAGTCTTGCCTTAGGATGAAAGGACTGCCTGGTAATTACGTGATATAACCAGAAGCCACAGCAGACAGACAGACATGGAGTTCCATTCAGGAAAAAGGCTAGTTGTCATCAGTTAATAGGCCATAGAATTGAAAATAAGCTGCTGTGTGTTTGTCCAGCCACCAAGCCACATTGCATTTAGGAAAGAGAAATGTGATAAGCAATTTGACTGATTATACATACAAATTTGAATCCATCATCTTTCTGGGTGGTGCTTTAGTGAAAGCCTAGCTTTTCTAACATTGTCAGGAGCTTCTCTATTCGAACAGTAGCCGCAGCAGCAGCAATCTAATTAAAATGGCCATCAGAGCAGAGCTGAACTGCATTAAATGGTTCCCATTAATGTCATCTTTAATTTAGAAGTACAGTGCTGAAGATGTTCGTTACTGCCCTCTGCAAATCCTCACTCAGCTTGGGGACACCACGTTTTATAAATTATATTTACATCTTTTAGGAAAGACAAAGATTAATCTGCTTATATTCCAAAACAACCCTACCAGGTTCTTTATATCCCTTTACATCTGCAATATTTAAGTCACCACATTTAAACCAGTTTCTGCAATAATCTTTCATGAAAGTGCAAGGAGGAGGGACATATATTCTATAATAAAATGCCAAAGTAAAGAGCAACTGCTAGGAGTCTTATTTATGTCTTCCAGGAGGCAGAAAATGGAATTGGACCTTAATTATTCTTTTGAATACTCAGGATTACTAGTGTCACTGAGGATATTTTGATTTATAACAAAGAATCAGGGACTAGGAGGATCTGGTGGTAATTTAAAAAAAAAATCTTTTGAAAAGGGACACCATTGAAATGAAGTGCAAAAACTTCAAGCTTTCCCCAAGCATCAGTTCAGCACATGACTAATTGATTTGTTCAGGCCATCCACCCGTTCTAATCTTCAAAAGATAGAAGTTTAGACTAACATGCATATACCGTTTAAGAAATATTTTACGTACAAAATAGAGATGAGTATATAAGACCTATGTGGAATAAGGAAACAACAAAAAGAAAAATATTTAGAAGAGCAAAAGATAAGAAGAGATAATCCATGAACAAAAAAAATTTTTGAATGGTTAAAACATATGAAAATATGTTGAAATATAAGAGTTATCACAGAAGTAGAAGTTATCAGAGTAGCAAGTGTTTCAGTGTAACGGTATCAGGTTTGGGAGTTATGGAAGTCTGAGAACTTTCTACAGTGATGGAAATGCAAACTAAAGCAACTCTGGGGGTTACTTCTCTTTAAAATTGTAAGTGCATATTGCCTTCAACTAGAAATCTCATTTCCAGACTTATAACATACAAAATAACCCAGGCATGGAGAAGGCTATAAAGTAGATTTAGCTTTCCATAAAATGCTCTCTTATAATTTCAACTTTATATTTTGACCTAAGATCAAACTTGCAAGGGGCTTTCAAGAATGACATGAGAAATCCACCCTGATAGTTCAAATGTGAACCCATTGGCCCATGTTCTCTGTCTATACTAAATTATGTTTCGAAACATTTGAAAATAATAAGCTGCAAACATGAAGTTCCTTGACCCTTAGATACATCAGTGTATGCTTCCTAAAAACAATAAAATGATGCTGTACTAATAAAACAATGAAGTACTTGGGAGACACTAAAGTTTGTTAGTGGAGACTCAGCCCATGAAACTGAGTCCTTGGCTTAACTTTACCTTGATCCTCATTTACTATGTAATGTCAATCCCATTATTAAGCTTATGTAAGCCCTATGTTAACTCCCAGTTTTGGTGTGTGTGTGTGGGGGGTAGAATTTAATATGATTATGCACATAAATATTTTAGCCTCATGCCTGACACATGATGAGCCCAAAGGTCCTACAATTCTGAGTATCAATGGGAAGGGTAACTAGAATTAAAATAGAAATTATTGTTACTCCTTGAAAAGGCACATTCACATGCAAGTGATGTTCTTTGCCATTCTGCCTTTAAAAAAAAATCACAGATCTTAATAATGTTGGGAAAGTATAACTGAATTGATCAAGAAAATATGTGTACACAATATATTAAAAGAAGAACAAAATCACACAATTTGCAGAAAAATCAATGGAACTCAAGAATATTATACCAACTGAGTATAACTAGCCTTAAAAAATGAGTAGATGTATTTTTCTCTTATATGTGAATGCTAGAGAGATATTTGAAAATAAGGGCAATATCAAATAGATGAACACAGACTCCAAGGGAGTGATTGAAGGGTTTAAGAAAGGGGAGCAAAGTCATGCAGAATGTAATAGTACTGCTATGAATTTATAAAAAAAACTACCAATTACAATCTCAAAGACATGGAAGTGGAGGGGGAGGGAGGGGAAGGATCCTGGTGGGGAGAGCACCAAGAACTGTGTGCATATATTTTTCTGACACTCTGTACCCCGATATGATGTTGAATTAAAATGCACCAAATGACAAAAAAAGGATGGGTGCCAGTATGCACATGACAAATGCTTCATGAATTATAGATGTTTTCATTTTATTTTTAATTGATTACCTTTTATTGTCAGATTGAACCCTAGGTGTCTTTTTCCCCCCTATTCATTCTCATAGATTTGACTGCAATCAAAAAGACAAATGAAGCAATAACAATAGAAATGTCTTTGTTCTATTAAGTTGCTGGGATATTATAGTAATATTGTATTAAGAACTATATTAAATTATTAAACCTTTCAGCCAAGTCAAAAGTACTTCATTAAACATCTCTTAATCCAACAATTATTTTTCTGGAAGAAAACCCTTGGAGTAGCTGCCCCAATCCTATCTCCAAAGCCTTGCCAAGAAGATAGCAAGCCACACATCACCATTCCTTAGGCCAAAGACAGATAATTTGACCAAGTACAATTGGAGAGCATGACCAAGCTGAACCAATCTATTTTCAAGAAACCAAGGATTGAGAGAGAAGGAATGGAAACATTTAATCACAGGTATTGGATTAGCCAGGGCACTGAAGTTTGAGGCTGGTCTATCATAATACACCTTGTATATTAAGAAGCGAGCAAAGAAATATGCCCTTGGGAGGAGAAAATATGATGTGCAAATACAGCACATGTGAGCAACAACCAAAGTCCAAACCTGGGAGAAAGAGAGCAAAACACAAAAAGAGAGTAAGACCACACTAAAGAAAGAATGAGTGCAAGAGAAACAATAGAAATAAGTAAACATGGGAAGAGGATGGGTCTTTTTGCTTAACAGGGAAATAAATGGTCCTGCAGAACTATCACTGCATGGGTTTGACAGTCGAGTGTCCACCTAAGACAACAACAGAGCCAGTGACTCCAAAGAAATGCGTTTATTTGGGAATACATCAAGGGATTGTAATCAGAGGTACACATGTAAGGGCAAATCAATCATAGATACGTGAAAGGGGGTTGAGTCAATGTAAAGCTTTTAAAGGCAAGAAAAAAGTCACTGCACGTTGTTTCTAAGTAAGTCCATTAGTCACAAAAGTTCATTGCAAGAATTTCTGTTTTGTGATTGGCTGTTATGAGGGAGATACAGAAATGACTCTGGCTGCTAAACTTGGGTTTAGCAAGGCTACTTGCAACATAGGAGGGACCTATGTTACTAAAAATATTTTAGCAAAAGTTCTTGTTGTAGACATATGTGGAGGACATATAGGGTATGTAAATCATACAATAATTTCTTGTGGTTTTTAGAAGGCCCTCAGAATAGTTCTTATCTCAGAAATGCAAGCATGGCTCTCCTCCCCAACTCCCTCTTCACCACCTCCAAGTCCACTTTGTGTCTGGTGTCAGTGACACTGGCCTGCTTTTTGCAATTTTCTTAACAGCAGCAGCCTACGACTTGAGAAAGTTTATGCTACAAAGGGTACTTGACATAATTTATTACAATGTGTGATGGCTAAGATTATGTGCCAACTTGGAAGAACCAAGTGCCCAGATATTTGGTCAAATATTATTCTAGATATCTGTGTAAAGGTGTTTTTTTTTCTTTTCATGAAAAAAACAATATTTAAATTGGTGGATTTTGAGTAACAGATTATCCTCCACAATATGGGTAGAAGTCCTCCAATCAGTCGAAGGCCTTAATAGAACAAAGACTGACATCTCCAAGGAAGAAGGAGTTCTGCCAACAAACTCTGTGTGGATGTGAACTTCAGTTCTTCCCTGGTTCTCCAGCCTGCGGTCTCACTGCTGTGGTTTGGATTTAATATCTTCCCCCAGAACTTCATTCTGTCATGAGAATATTTGCATTCTTGATATTTTTAATATTTCTATAAATTTTGTCCATACCCAAGTGACAAAAGAAATTATAAAGTGGATGTCATCATTGAAGTCATATCAGTAGTAGGCTTTTGTGGGTAAAGAGTCCAGGTGCTGAGTACAAAACCTTGGAACTAAAGAAATAATTCTTTCTACAATGCTCTGAAAGTGGAGGAGGAGATGTTCCCTGCTTATCAAGGAAAGGTTGGGAAATAATTCACTTATTTATTCAACAAATATTTATAGAACACTAATTATGTGTCAGGTATTATTTCAGGCACTCGGAATATGAAAGTAAGCAAAACATACTTGGCTTTTAACTCCAATAATCAATTAGAACTTATATTCAAAAAGCGGTAGAGAAAGAAACAATAAATAAATAAATATGTAAAGCACATGCCTCTTAAAAGGCCGTAAAAGCTTTGGAAATAAACCAAAGGGAAAAGAAAGGGGTGATATTTTTAAACATAGATAAGATGGTAGGCTTAATTGAAAAGATGATACATATTTTTTTCAGTACTCAGGACTAGGGGCATCCTATCTACAAGCTACCCCCCCGCAGGAGAGGGTAGCTTTACTGTTGTGAGGACTGGTATCTCTAGAGTGTAGCTCTGTTTACTTGCATCTAAACTGCATGCTGAATTTTAAATTCTTGATTTCAAGTACTGAGTCAGTAAAACTGATGGACAAGAAACATTGTATTATGTGGAATCATAAAAAGTACAGAAAAGAAGGAAATATTCATAGGCAGAAAACTGGATAATTATTAAATAAATGATAGTTTTTAAAGAGTATAAACTGGGAAAATTTAGGCATTTCACTGTCTAAAGCATTATGAAGGTTTATAAGACTCTGTCACCTTGGTATTTTTTTCTTTTGCCCAATATTTTCATGGAAAAATGTTTTCAAATATGGAATCACTGCATCCAATATCAGAGAAATAGAGTGTATTTCTCTGACATTGGTAGTTTTTGTGATGTAACTTAGAAACAAAATCAGTCATACTCAGATTTAGTAAGTTTGTTTGAATATTTGTGCAAAACAAAAACTCAACAAAAATCTCAAGTTTAATTTGTGATCAACAGACTATGTTAAAGCTTTTCTCATTTACAAAGGAGTTTTTTTAAAGGTAGGAATAAATTACAAGATCATAAGCAAAACATATGGTTTTAGTTTATTCAGTCAAAAGACTCATTAGACAATAAGAAATTCAAGGCCAAGGTTCCCTTTATTCTTGGTAACTCCATAAAAAAAGGGTATTATTTGTTCTCAAAGAAATACATTAGATTCAACTGATCTCTGCATTAGTTCCTAAATGGGTATAAGTAATTTTTAGTATACCCTGGAGTTGTGTAACCATTTTGTAGAATTCTAAATCTATTTTTATTTTATTTTAAAAGTCTAAAAACCATTCATTCATCTGATACCATTTATATTTTCCTTGACATTTAAAAGATTATTGACAGAGGTTGAATGTCCCTGTCTGTTATTCTCAACTCCTCCAGGTAAGATTTACGTTCCTATGGAGACCCTGAGTGTCTAGTTGCTTCCTTATATCTTTACTTATTATCTCTTCAACTTTTTTCTTCAAAAAGTTTAAGCTTTCCAAGGTCTTTTACAAAATAAAGGTGAAAGAAAGTAGAATTTAGTGATGCTGAGCATTTTTTTCATATGCTTTTTGGCCAAATTCTCAACATTATTAGCAATCAGGGAAATGCAAATGAAAGCTACAATGAGATTCTAACTCCAGTTAGAATGGCAATTATCAAGAACATAAACAATAATAAATACTGGCGAGGATGGAAACTCTTATACACTGTTGGTAGGACTGCAAAGTAGCACAACCATAAGGAAATCAATGTGGAGGTTTTTCAGAAGATTGAGAATGGAGCCACCATATGATATCACCAGTGATACCGGTTGAAGCCAGAATATTATAGTGAAAAACTCATATCCATGTTTATAGCAGCACAATTCACATTCGCCAAGTTATGGAACTAGCCTAGGTATCCATTAACAGATGAATGGATCACAAAATGGTGGTATATAGACACAATAGAATTTTACTGAGCCATAAAGAAGAACAAAATTATGTCATTTGCAGGAAACTGGATAGAAGTTGAGAATATTAGTTCATCTTTGCATGTTTTCAGTTGCATATTTTCCTTCATATGTGAAAAGTAGATAGAAATTGGTAAACAGGGTGACATGAGCTAGAAGAGCAGAGACTCCAATGGAGTGATGAAGGGGGCTTAGGGAAGGGGAGAGAGCAATGTAAAGAATTTAATAGTTGAAATAATGCTATGTATAAAAAAATCACCATTCAATATCAAACATGTACAGAGCAGGGGAGGAGACTCAGAGGGAAGTAGTCCAAGAGTTGTGTCCATGTATAGCTCTATCACTCTATACCTCAGTATGATACATAGTTTCAATGCCCTAAATTAAAATATATAAAAAAGGAAAGAAAAAATAGAGTTGTATTTAGAACGACCTTTTTATCCACTATTAATTACAGTGAATTCTATCTTGAATGAGCCAGAGCCTCCTTCAGGACTCAAAGCCTGTTCCACAGCCACTGAGAGTGCTGTAAGTTGAGGACACTCCCTAGGGACTATTTTCCTCTGGAAGCACCCATCTGCTCTGGCCCCCAAGGCAGTCTACAGCCAAAGCCAGCAGAGGTGGCTTAAAGCTCACCCTCCTTGCCCAGTGAACAGAAACTATGCAGGCCACCCAGTTTCAAATATTCTAGTAAAATAAGTGTATGTGATCCAGGGCCTTGCATATATTAGGCAAGTGCTGTACCACTGAGTTACCCCCCCAAGCACTCCCCATAATGTCAGATAACAAGACTATTTCTTAATTAACTGACCTCCATTTTACAGCCTGCTTTCTCAGGAATTCAATCTACAGAGGTCATTTTCTAAAATAGATCCAGTCCCTTTCTTGATATTCTTCTTCTTTTTTTTTTTTTTTTTTTTTCGGTACTGGGGATTGAACTCAGGGGCATTCTACCTCCGAGCTATACCCCCAGCCCTATTTTTTTATTCTTTATTTTGAAACCGAGTCTCACTAAGTTGCGGGGTGCCTCACTAGGTAGTTGAGGCTTGCCTCGAACCTGGATCCTCTGGTCTCAGCCTCCCGAATGCTGGGATTACAAGTGTGCGCCACCACGCCCGGCTCTTCTTCTTAACATCAACTTTGAAAGCCCTTGCTGTTATTGCTTGCATGTCTGCAAGCTACTTTTAACTGAAAGAAGAAAAACTTCAGGATCAGTAATTTTCCCTTATAAACTTGATAATTTGGAGAGATTGTTGACTCTTTATCTAACATGTCATAGAGATATAAAGGGAAATTATCTCAAGACTTTTTTTTTTTTCAGATCCAAAACTATCAGGAGGAAGAATATGAGTAAGTACAGATGGGCAGAGAAGATCAATAGTATGGTTATTATAAATGCCAAACTCAATTTGAATCATGTCTCCAGAGACAGGACAAATTAGATGCTGGAGATAAGTGCTTGAGGCAGAAAGAGCTACTTAAACTATTCTAGAACATAAAAAAAATTGGAAGAGTTCCTCTACTTATAAATATATCTCAAAAAAATCCATTTTCCCGAAAAGCTCAATAAAATATTAATATATCAAATCTAGTGAACCAAAGAAAATATGCTATGGCCTACTAAGGCTTCTCTAGGGAATCCAAAAGACACTCCAACATTAAGATTCTATCAATGTGATTTATTAGATAAATGTGTTTAAAGAAAAATTATGTGGATAATATTAATAGTAGCTAAAGGCGCTATTTACAGAAATTTAGCATTCCTGGTAGAAATGCTAAGGACATAAATAAACTTCTTAAACTAAAGACTAAAAGTAAATAGTAGATACCATAATAAGAATTATAACACTGAAGGTTTTTATATTAAAATCAGAAACTATATATATATACATATATATATATCCATTATTCACATGATTTTAACAATGGTTTCATTAAAACAAGAAAAATAAAAATCCATATAAAACATGAAAAAGAAGAGGTCTAATGATCTTTAATTACAGATAATGGTCTTCTATAACTAGTGCATTCATTACCATAATCAAGAACTTGGAAAATATTCAAGTATAAATGAAAATTTTAAAAATTATGTTTTTAATTGTAACAAAGAATTTTAAAATAAGACTTAAAAATAAATTGAGCAGCAGGGTATAGTGTCCTCTGCCTGTAATTCTAGTACTTGGGAGGCTGAGACAGGAGGATTGTAGGTTGGCTGCAAGCCTCAGCAATTTAGTGATGCCCTCCACAACTTAGAGAGACTCTTTTTCAAAAATGAAAAATAAAATAGGGATTGTGATATATCTTAGAGTCAGAATGCCCCTGGGTTCAATCCCCAGTACCACAACAAATGAATGAATGAATGAATAAATAAATAAATTTATCAAGAACTGTGTCAGATATAACTGAAGAAAATATGAAGCATTATTAAAATAATGTATCTAAATGTGGAAAGTATTTCTAAATTTTAAATGTAATATCTTGAAATGTAAATTTTTAGAAATCAGCGTATAATGAAATTTCAATTGATACTGAGATTTGTAGAATAATATTAAGTAATTTTAAGTTAATGATAAAAAGTAAGTGCTTAAAATTTATGCAAATTTTGAAAGGTGATTGTACTTTTGCCTTGTGTGAAATTGAAACTGACATTTGTTATTATTTTTATTGATGCAAGAGCTAGCAAACTAATATGTGATATGGAAAAGACAATAAATCAATATGAATAATTGAGACTTTTATAAATGACAAGATTGTATTTAATTTCAATGTAAAATGTTGAAAATATTTGTGTTAGAAGAATTTACATTCTTCTGATAGAAAATAAATTTGGTAAAAAATAAGTTATCACTTTTTCAAAAAGATACTCCCAGAGATTTTAAATAATAAAAAGTTATGTATGTATAATATTTTTATGATCTTAGAGCTGGAAGAAACCCCAGAAGTTATAAAGGAAAAATAGATGTTCTTGAATAAATAAAATTTATGACCTCATGCTTTATTTATTTAAATGATAGTCTGGATTAAACAGTCACAGGACACATGAAAAAGAAAGACTTTGTATTATTCTATTCTCATTATTATAGTGAAATATCTGAGGTAGGCCACTTTATAAAGAAAAAAATATATTTTTGGCTCATTATTTTGGAAGTACAAGTTTGATTGCCTGTATATGATGGCCTCTTTCTGGAGACTTTCAGGGCAGCCCAGGGCGTCACATGGTCAAAGAAAGGGAGCGTGTGTGTGTGTGTGTGTGTGTGTGTGTGTGTGTGTTTGGTGTATATATGTGGGTATGTCAGATTCTTTCTTTTTTCTCTTTCACTACCCTTTTTATGTTGAAGCAAGATCTCGCTAAGCTGCTGAGGGTCTTGCTAGGTTGCTGAGACTGGCCTCTCACCTGTGATTCTTCGGTCTCAGCCTCCCAAGTACTGGGATTACAGTCATGTACCACTATGCCTGGCTTCTGTTTTCTCATGTCAGAGGCCAACTATGGTTTAAAGGGAGGTTTCAGTCATGAGATTCCCAGAGAGAAGAAAGCACGTGGAATCACCATCATGAGAACAGCAGCAGCAGCAGCAGCAGCTTTATTCTCTAAGACTGTTCCTTATATAGAGTTCTGGGTAAAATGGTGCATATCCCAGCCAGCATGAACATTTGCAGGTGTGTTGTATTTTGCTAAGTCATGCATATATAACTAAATGCACATCTGTGGGTGTACAAGGTGAGCAGGGGTCATGCCCTTACTGTACTTCCTCTATACTCCTATCTTATAAAGTCACTGAGATTCTATTATAGCTAACAACCATATCTTATCCTAGTCGCTTCCCTTAGACCTCACCTCTAAACACCTGTTTCGGTTAGCTTTTCCACTGTTGTGATCAAAATACCCCACAAGCACAACTTAGAGGAAGAAAGGTTCATTTAGGACTCAGGATTCAGAAGTCAGTCCATAATCAACTGGCTCTAAGGCAGGAGCCTAAGCAACGAGGCTTTAGGGCATGGTGGAGGAGGAAATATTGTTCGCTGCTCAAGATAGCTCAGAAGCAGAGAATGAGGGAGGAGTAAGGGACAGATACGGTTCCCAAGGTCACACCCTCAGTCACCCACCTCCTCCAGTCTTGCTCTGCCTCCAAACCTGGCTACTTTGCTTAACACATGAGCTTTGGAGGCATTTTAAATACAAACCCTAACAACACTCTAGTTGGATTAATACCTCCTCACTGGAATTAAATTTCAACACAAACTCTCTTAATACCTCATCACTGGGATTAAATTTCAACACAAACTCTCTTAATACCTCATCACTGGGATTAAATTTCAACAAAAACCTTGGAGGCACTCTAAACCTCAGAACTATAATGGTCTTTTTGTCCTTGATTTTCAAATAATACCTACCAATTTATTTAAAAAATTACTCCTCATATGAAAACGAGTATGGAAATAGGAAACTCAAGAAAGAAAACCAAATCACCAGTAAATACAAGAAACTATGCTCAATTTGTCCAGCAGTCAGGGAAATGAAAACCGAAGCAACAGCGTGCCACCAGTCAGATCGGCAAGAATTCAAGAGTAACATGCTGCTGATGGGGGTTTAAGAAAATAGAACTCTCACTACTGCTGAGGCAGGACCCTGGTCAGGGCTTTGAAATTAATCTTCATTAGAAATATAGAAATAAGCCGGGCGTGGTGGCACACGCTTGTAATCCCAGCATTCGGGAGGCTGAGACCGGAGGATCCGGGTTCACGGCCAGCCTCAGCTACCTAGTGAGGCACTCCGCAACTTAGTGAGACCCGGTTTCGAAATAAAGAGTAAAAAATAGGGCTGGGGGTGTAGCTCGAAGGTAGAACGCCCCTGAGTTCAACCCCCAGTACCGCAAAAAAAAAAAAAAAA
>PVLC010000585.1:0-46613 GCA_004027655.1 Graphiurus murinus
GGAAGGAAGGAAGGAAGGAAGGAAGGAAGGAAGGAAGGAAGGAAGGAAGGAAGGAAGGAGGGAGGGAGGAAGGAAAGGAGGGAGGGAGGGAAGGGAGGGGAAGGGGGGAGAAACAGGCATGGAACACACTGGGGGTTGGCAATAAAATGAAATGAAATGGAATGGCATTTTTGGATCCTAGATTCTTATGCACTGGAAGTAGAGTGGAATGTTTTCAATTCTTCTTGTTCCTGGAGAGCTCTTGAGGCAAAGAATCCAGAGAAAAGGGACCCTGAATACGAATATAGGGGCATTTTAGCTGGCACTGACATTTCTGCTTCAGTAACATCCCCAAGGCAATGACCTTGCCCCTGGCCCCCTCGGTGCCCAAGCCCTCCTGCTCTAACACACACACCATGTTGCCATCTCGCAGGCAAATGCTTATCCTTTTCAGTTAAGCAACAAAGTTATCCACAGACACCCAGAGCTATCTCAGCACACAAGGTCTAAGCACATGCAACAAAGCCGGGCCTCAAGACGGTCCCGGGTCGCAGGCAGCCCAAGACACACGCCTGCTGAACTGGCAAGTCCCTGGCTGTTCCGCAACTCTGACCCAGTTATGAACTCAGATGTTGTTTCAGATTAAGCTGGACGCTCAGAGTGGTTTGAAGCACTTCCATAACAGGATTTTGCTTTTTATTTAAAAAGGACTGGTGGAGTTTGCCACAAGGCCGAACACACAGAAATAAACAGAACACAACCGGTTGCAAGAGGACCGACGTTCAGCAACAGGCGAGGAAGCGGCCAAGGTTCAGTCAAGTCCTTTGCTCTTTCTACATCAATTTTAAGAATTATATATGCAAGATGCGTCTTTAAACTCAGCGGGGCATGGAATCATGTCCCACCATTTATCGGCCACACTCGCCGTGGGAGATTCGGCGGAAGGTGGAGGCTGTGTGGAGGGTGCCAGGCTCCCACGTATCCAGTGTTGGAAACCCCGCGAGGCGCGCAGAGGGGAGGCCGAGGGTGGGCTCTCAACAGCTGGTGCTGGCCAAGGGGAGGAAGCCTCGTGGCCCCCAAGGAGCCCCGGTGTGCCTTCCTAACGAGGGCTTTTCGTGTGACAAATGGCTCGTGCCTTAGTACTGATCCAGGAGGTAGATTATAATGTGAGCAAAGATCCCCTCCATGGTGGTGGTCACACAATGATGCCCGCCTTGGCAGAGGAATGACTGCCGCTCTAGGAAAGCACACCGGTGCTGAGAAGTGGAGTCCCAAGGGCCGACAGGAGCAGAGCTCACTCTTTAAGAACCGCATTTCCACCGCATACGGTCCCCAGGGCACCCAGCGAGACCTTAGCTAGAAAAGCACTTGGGGGGGGGGGCAAAGCAAAGTGTGAACACAAAGGGCTATTCCTGCAAATGTCATCTTTCTTCTAATGGGTGCCCCTCCCCACTCTTTCAAACTGATCCTGCCTGTTTCATCCCAAAGTACAGGAATTACCTTCCGTCCATTCTGGAACAAAGGAAAGACAGACATGTCAATTATAAATAGTCTAACTCAGCCAGGCATGGTGGCACATGCTTGTAACCTCAGTACTTGGGAGGCTGAGACAGGAGAATTGAAGGTTTGAGGACAGCCTCAGAAAATAGTGAGACTCTTATTAACCTAAGGAGACCCTGTTTCAAAATAAAACTAAAATAGGGCTAGGGGTGTAACTCGGAGGTAGAATGCCTCTGAGTTAAATCCCCAGTGCCACGATAAATAAGTAAATAAAGTCCAAACTCTCAAAATACAGAAATCTAAGCCAGGCATGGTGGCACACACCTGTAATCCTGTTACTTGGGAGGCTGAGACAGGAGGATCGCAGGCTTGAGGCCAACCCCTCAAGCCTGGAGGCTCATTTCTGTCCCAGTCACAAGGACTCCATTCTTGTGAAGTACTTTGTATTTCATAAGAATATTCTCCTTTAATGAGGTGGGGGATGTCTCTGAGAACAGTCACAGGCGCCAGGCACCAGTGGAAGGTGAACTTCCTGCTGCAAGCGTAAGATAGTTTCCAGGCTTTGAAATAACTAGAGGCCTGTAGGAAGAGATCTGTCCCCAATGACTTAACTGCTTCTTTACACAGATGGAGTCTGAGGTGTGGGTGCCACAGGACAGGAGAAAAGGTCAGCTGCTAAAGCCCACAGTGTCGCCTCTGGACTCATGCACATTGGCCAACAACGCTGACCCCATGCAGCAGCTCTGCTGGCCAGCAGCCGTGAAATCATCTCCCTGGTTTAGTCCTTACAATGACCCAGGGAGGGGGGCCATTACCATCCCCACTTTCAGATGAAACTAAAAAGATCATGACCATCTTCAACAAAGATTGGTGAAGTATCTACAGCATCTGAAATGGGGCGATCCAGATGTGACCCTGAATCTTTTTTATCATCTCCATGGAAAAATTCCTTCCTCAATACCAGTGGAGACCGTATAGAGACACCAGGCATTCAAATCTCCCCTCCCAAGTAGTGGAGCCGATGAAGGAAGGTGGCTGATGAAATATGATAAAGAAGAATGATGGTTTCTGAAAAATCACATGCAGATCCCTGGACAAGACCGAGGAGTTGGGCTCCCGTGGCCTTCCCTGACCCAGATCCCTGACTTTGACATACCTTCTCATTTCCATCGTCCAGACCTTGCCCAAGGCCTGGAAGCCTGGGAGTCATTTCCTCCTTTCCTCAGGGCTATTTTTCACAATCTGAAGCAGGCCCCCAAGAAGCAGGAGGCTTGGCAAATGAGCAGTACAAGGACCATGCTGTACACCATGCCAGATTGCATTGCTGGCATGTAGCATTTACCTGGGAGGAAAGACGGAGGCCAAGCTGGTGTGGGGGAGTAGGGCCAGTGACTTCAAGAGCTCCTGCCTGCACACATGAGTTCTGCTCTCCTACCCCAGCTTCTTACAGGAGAAGGGTTTACTGCAGGATGTGGAACACCAAAGCTAAGATTTACTTTAGCCAGGCGTGGTGGCACATGCCTGTAATCCCAGTATTTGGTAAGCTGAGAGAGGAGGATTGTAGGTTGGAGGACAGCCTCAGCAATGCCTCTCAGCCACCTAGGAAGAACCTGTTATAAAACAAAACAAAAGAGCTGGGGGTATAGCTCAGAGGTAGAATGCCCCTGGGTTCAGTCTCCAGGACCCCGCCCCCCCCAACACACACACACACACACACACACACACACACACACGATTTGCTTTGTCAGAGCTGATCAGGTCTGGTCTGGTCAAAGCAAATCTAACTCCAGGAAGAAGCTAGTGCTCTGATAAGGACTGTTTTGTATATCAGGAGCTGACATATGTGGAGATACAAATGCAGCAGGGAGGAGGCAGAGTGGGAGAGAACAGGCAAAAATCAGCAGCGTTCCTGGGATAAAAAAAAGAAAGAAAGAAAGAAAAACCCTGGAAAGCTCCTGCAGGCAGACTTCATTCCTCTTATGTCCACCTGCCAGTCCTCTGCTCTTTCCAGGGCATGCTCAGCTGTTTCTACCAACCAACTCGCTTGTTATCGGGGTGAGTGGGCTGCCGCCTGCACACAGCCAAGGGTTTGGCCCCAGATCTTTCCTAACCTTGGGCAAGTTACTTGGTTTCTCTGAGCCTCAGTGACCTCACTGATAAACTAGCACTTCAGGGGATCGTTATAAGGATTATACAAATCAATTTGTGTGAAGACTCAGAATAGTACCTCACACATGGAGAGGCGGTCAATAAATATTAGCTAGCACTTTTTTTTTTTTTTTTTTTTTTTTTAATTTACTGCTCAGGAATGAACCCAGGGCCTAGTACATGCCAGGGAAGTGCTTTGTCACTCAGCTAAGCCCCCAGCCGAGCTAGTGCAATTAACACATGAACACTTAGAGTAAGAATATGCCAACACTCCACATGGTCAAGGAAATAATCCCATTGCAACTATACAGTTCACAAAGAGCAAGACATGGACAAGTGGCCTGTTCAGCTTTGGTGACAAATTATGGGAGACAAAAGCCAAGGAAATACAGAATCGACACTGTTGTCACTCTGTATTAGAAAACAGACAAAGCCAGATGCACCCGGGAGAATGAAGGAAACAGGTTGTTTGGCTTTTGATTGGAATTTCCTAGGATTGTTACCATGTAACACAAAGTTAATCTAAATGCTTCTTTGCACACAGACAATTTATGTGAAATGTATCAGAATGATACAATAAAGGCTTGGGCTTGTGTGGGAACAAAACGGCTTTCAAAAAATGTATCATTACCAGGCAGATTAAGAAAATACCACAGACTTGAAACACCCTACACCTATAAACAAGTTGGTTCACTGCTTATGGGGGGTGTGGGGAATACACAGGGTAAATAAACAAAAGAACAGGTAAATCAAACATTTTTGAGTGACTTGTCTGTTCTGAAGTGGGTGTCACTTGAAGATGCAGTATTATGCTCGAACTACCCAGTATTTTCCAGATAGTGCACAATCTGACATGTCAACCCATAACACCACGCCACCAGCTCTACAGCTAAAACTCAAGAGCATGCGACCGTGTGCATTAAGTCATCCAATCCGCCCAGTGCCGCCCTCTACAGCTGCCCAGTGGATCTTCCAAGCGATCGTGGACGGGTTGGAACAGGCTCTTATTGTCCAGGTGTGTCAAAGTTGGGGAAACATGTACAACTCAACCAGTTGACCCGCAGTATCTCCAGAACATGAGGTTTCCCAGAAAAGGTCTTTGATCCTATAGGGACTTTCACAAAAGGAGCAGTTAAAACCAATATGGTGTCAGGCAGAATGAATGACAATTTAAGATTAGAAACAACCTAATGCTCGGCCTCCTTTGTTTTCTGTTTTGAAGAATAAGAATGTGCTGGAAATTTGGGGAATGTACTCCAAGCCTCTTTCCTCTTCCTCCTCCATACACACACACATACTCTCTCTCTCTCTTTCTCTCTCTTCCTGCTCCTCTTTGTCAAAGGCCTTTAATTAGCTCTCCTGCTCTCCCCAACACACCCCGAGGTGGGCTGCCGGCCTGCAGCGGGCCTCAGGCGGGCCTGATTAGCGGGATCCCAGCGAGCTCCTGCTGCTCCTATCTGGCAGATGCCCGAGGAGCCCTATCTTCCCTCCCAGCCCTCCTGCGAAGCCGCCCAGCAGGTGCCCATTGGCAATAGTTTTGTGTTACAGGCCTGAATGAATGATCCCCGCAGGAGCTGCCGGCTGTTTTCACAGACACAGAAGGCAGTCAGAAGTCCACCGCGTGAACTTGGAATGACCCCAGCTGCAGTCACTGGCGGGTTCACCGGGAGGGCAGGCACGCTTTATTAAACAACTAATACTCTTCACAGATAACTTTCCGAAAAAGCAAAAGTGTTAACTCTTTGCAATCTTGCTCTGACAGAACACCTCTGCGGTGGTGGAGGGGCTCCCCTGGGGGGTTTTGGATCTGAATCCAAAGGAGGACACTGGGACAGACATGAGACAGACCCGGAGCAACCAGGGACGACGTTTATGTGGTCTGCAGAGGGGTCAGGACACAGTATTTGGCCTGCTCTTCTGGCAGAGCGTTCAGATGAAGGTAAAACGACAAAGTGCCAAGGTTTCAGGCACCTACTCGGCGAGGACAGCGTGGGCCAGGACTCCTGCCGGCGACAGCACCAGGCAGCACCCCAGCCTGCCCTGCTCACTCTGCCCCCGCACCTGACACCTGTGCAGACATGCACCAGCCTTCCAGAGCCTTCACCGCTGACAGAGCTGTAAGCAAACCCGTCGTGCAGACTCCTGTCACCTTCCAGTGCCACTCGGGAGTCACTCTGTTTGCAGCAGCCAGAGCAGCACAGGGAGTTCCCTGGTGAAGGAGGGCTGAAAGACTGGAGGTTCGGATCCCAGTGTTCCTCTCGGCGAGTACGACACCGTCATGTCCTGGGGGGCTAGACAGAGGGCGGCGGGCACACCGAGTCTGCAGTGTGCACCAGGAGCGGCCAGGAGCTGCTTCTTCCCGGGGTAAGTCAGCACTCAAACTCTTTTCTCTCACATACACTTTATTTATTTATTTATTTATTTATTTATTTATTTATTTATTTATTTATTTATTTTTGCGGTACTGGGGATTGTACTCAGGGGCATTCTACCTCCGAGCTAAACCCCCAGCCCTATTTTTTATTCTTTATTTTGAAACTGAGTCTCACTAAGTTGCGGAGTGCCTCACTAGGTAGCTGAGGCTGGCTGCGAACCCGGATCCTCCTGTCTCAGCCTCCCGAATGCTGGGATTACAAGCGTGCGCCACCATGCCCGGCTCTCACATACACTTTAGAAAGAACCCGAGGACAACAGTTATAATAATGAAACACACAAGTCATATTAATTACAGCATCAAAGATGGCATGTCTATCAATGTTTAATCTCTACCTCATCTCACAACTGACCTCTCAAAGCAAGGAAGGGCTCCTTATTTTTTAGGGGGGAGGTCTTGTTTTGATTCCGGGGGAGATGAATTTTGGTGAGTTCACTGGCTGGATGAGAGCCTGTTGAAAGACTAGAGCCATGAGGTGCTGCTTCAGAGGAGCCCCCCTCCCCTCCCCATGCAGGTGAGCTCACTTTTCACCTTTACACAAAACACACTGGTTCAGCACAGCGAGCCCTCGAGGGCTTTCTATGTACCAGACATAGTGCTTGGGGTTAAGAAAACCCAAGAGGAGTCTGACAGTCCCTTGTTCCCCTGGAGCTCAGTCTAGACACACGGACAGATAAGAATCCACACACAAAATGCTGCACAGATGTCCAGTGTCAGGGCTCTGGCCCTGGTGCTGTTCTCTCCCTCACCTCTAAAGCAAAGCAGCAGGTGGCTGGAGCTGCCGACCCTGGACGGCTGCATTTGAAAGCTGACCTGATGACTAATAAGGGGTGAGAAGCTCGCTGGGTCTCAGTTTCTCCGCTATAACTTGAGAGGGCTAAAAGCTGACCTGACTGTTCTTTCCAAAACCTACCATCCTAAGAGCAGCTGCTGCTGCTTCTTCTGTGGTACTGCATTGAACCCAGGGGCACTCTACCTCTGAACCACACCCCTCAGCCCTATTTTATTTTGAAACAAGGTCTCACTAAGTTGCAAAGAGCCTCACAAATTGCTGAGGCTGGCTATGAACCCGTGATCCTCCTGTCTCAGCCTCCCAACTACTAGGATTACAAGTATGCACCACCATACCTGGCTTAGCCTAAGAGGGTCCAAATGTGGAAAGAGGTGACTTTGCCATATTCAGCTGGAGCAAGTAAGAAACGAAAGAGGTGTGAGGTCTGAGACATCGCAGGGAATATGAGATCCGCTTCATGGTAGAGGTTAGAGTTTAAATTATTGTGTGAAATATTAAAACAGGGCTCCTCACCAAACTCCATTCTTCCTATATAAAACTAGTTAGACACAGTTCAAATTCTTCCTGTGTTTAGTTCCAGGAACTTTTCTCTCTCCATGTAACTTCTTCATTGAGGCGGCCCAATGTGTCTTGTCAATAGATTACTCGGCAATTCTTCAGCCCACTTCATTTGCTTGTGCTACCAGACACAAAACCTGAACGGGTCCGTGACACCCCTAGAAACAGGCTGCTCAGTCTATCTGGCTTCGCCCCGTCGCTCTGCTTCTGCCGCGGTGTGCATGGAGGCCCGTGTGTCCAGCTGAGACCTCACCGCCACCATCGCGCAGCCAGCGAGGCTGCACAGAGAGGGAGGTCCTCTGGGGAGTGGCCCTTCCACAGCTGTCACCTGCTTCAGAGGAGGCTTGGAGTTCTGACACCGACTGCCCGGGCGCAGTACAAGCATCTCACCTGTGCCTCTTACTTTCCCATCACTAGAAGGAAAGTGATCACCACGCCAGCCCTGCTGGCCCCACGGGGATGTTGCAAGGCTAAGTGATCCATGGACATGAAAGTGCTCGGATCCGGGGGAGGAAGGAGCTTTCTAGAGCAGTGTGGTCTATGGGAAAGAGCCTGGGGCTGCGGGGAGCCCTGGGTCTTGTCCTCTCCTACAAGCTCTCTGGCTGGCCCTCCAGCAGCCAATTACCTGCACTCTGACTCGATTTCTTCATCTGTCAACTGGGGGTAATCCCTCTTTAATGTGTAAGTTTGTGAAGATCAAATGGAGCATGCTACAAAGGTTAAGTTTCCATAAAACTACAAGGAGCCATTAGTACCTCCTCTTTTATAACTTTGGCGCGATCCTAGCCATTTCCAAGATACCAATAAAGAGAAAATAACCTCTATGGTCACCATAACCTGCTTTGAACATTACAAAGGCAACACAGCTGAAACAATGGGCTGCTTCTGGAAGCCCGGTTTGCTTCATTCTCATTTCAGTGAAAATACTGGAAGTTAATGCCTCCAAACGAACGCTTTCTTCTATAAATTTAAGAGCTTGCAGGAAATATTTACTTAAACATTTTCCTCTAATAAAGCAAACAGATATTTCCCATAAGTATTATTTTAATTCATTAGATCAAGAGGGGCCGGGTTTGTGCCTCTTTCCCTGCTTATAGCCTGCCTGCAGCAAGGCTGGCCTGGTCCAGGGGCGCAGGCCTGTCCTGGTGAGATAGATCTGCCTCGGTGTCTGGTGAGCACTCTGCAGGTACTAGTCCTGCACAGAGACTCAGTGACCGGGAGGAGGAGAGGAAGCAGGGTCCTGAAGGTCAGCCTCCTTTCCCTATCTGTATTTCTGTAGCACAATTTTGGCTACCTGCCAGCTTACAGATACAGTTTGGAGGAGAAGGCTGTAAATAAATTTTCTAAAGTTTCCATTTATTTCATATGAAAGCAAAAAACAGATAACAAAAAAAAAATCAAGTGGCTATTTCATTTTTAAAATAACTATCCATTGAATATATACCACAAGAAAAATGCTGCGCTAGATAAGACAGTCAGCATGGATACAACCTGGATCCCTCCCTTCCTGTCTGTGGTGCTTGGGATCAAACTCAGGGCCTCAAGCATGCTAGGCAAGTGCTGTACCACTGAACTACACTCCCAGTCTTTTTCATTTTATTTTGAGACAGGGTCTCACCAAGTTTCCTAGACTGGCCTCAAACTTGAGACCCTCCTGCCTCAGCTTCCAGAGTAGCTGAGATTACTGGCTTGCACCATCTTATCTGGCACTTTCATTTTTCTTATGGCAATTCTTTATAGCTTGTCACAGGAAAAACTAACAAAAAGATGTTGTTAGATAAGAATTTTGTCTTCCACTTTCTTAGGGACGAAAGTGAATAGAAAGACAATTGCATTTCACATTTGGTCTGAAGCAATCTCGTCCTAGAGGAACAGAAAGGCGAGGAAAAGGCCAGTCTGTCGGCTTTCTGCAAGTATCTGCCTTTTTCTTCCATGGTCTCTCTTATCAGGAATTCCCCATTCCCAAACACTTGCAGGAATTACTTAATGGAATGTCTAAATAATACAATCTTTGATTTTTCTTCCTACCACTCTCAACTCCATAAAAATTCTGCTCTAAGAATTATTCTTGCCATCTGTTTTGTTTCTTCATGAGTTCCCAAATATATGATCCCCGAATATCTTACATAAACAGAACCACGGCCAATACATGATTCGGTTCTCTCCACTCAGCACTGACAGTAGAAGATGCCAACATGGAGATGATGCCTGTTCCAACAGTGCCGGGTGAGAATCCACACGCAATGACCAGCAAAGCTCTGGAAGCTGGCAGACCTAGGAAGAAGGCCAAAGCTCTACCAGTTTCTGTGCAGCCATCTCAAGCTATTCCCTCACTGGGTCTCAGTTTCTTCGTCTGTAACATGATGGTAGTAGTAGTAACAGTGATACCACCTGCCTGGCTTCAGGCTTATAAAAAGGATCAAAGATATATAAATGCTTCTTCAACAACTTACAGTCAAGACAAACATGAAGTGGTATTACTAATAATACTCCAATTAGGAACGATTAAACTCTAGTAAGTTAATCATATTTCTCCTTTCCTCCAAGAAGCCACAGAACAGGTCGACAGAACCAATGAGGAAACTTAGAATAGCACATTATCCCAGCGGCCTCCATCTGACTCTTAACTCAAGCAAGATACCACTCACAGAGCTCAGAGACAGACATCTCTACAAAGTTTGAAAGGCTATATGAGAGACTAAGGCGAGACGGAGAGAAAGGGGAAAGAGTATGAGAAAATGTAACTATCCTTAGTTTCAGTTATTCTGTGCTGAAAACGAACTATTATTGTTTTAAAATGATGTCTGAGAAATTCAGAAAATGGCTTAAAGAAATTACAACTGAGTACATAACAGTCCAAGGAAGTGGCTGAAGACCTCCATCAGCAGGCGCAGAGGGCTGGGCTCCACAGCTCTGGCCTACTGCGGGTATGGTGGGAGTGAAGACCCCACAAGATTTAAATCTGAGGGAACGGCCAGGTGGCGGTGGCACACATTTGTGATCCCAGTACCAGGGAGGCTGAGACAGGAGGACTGCAGGTTCTCGGCCAGCCTCGGCACCTTAGTGAGGCTCTCTGCAACTTAGTGAGACCCTATTTTTAGTGAGGCTCTCTGCAACTTAGTGAGACCCTATTTTTAAAGAATTAAAAATAAAATAGGGGTGTGTATTTCAGAGGTAGAATGCCCCTGGGTTCAATCTGCAGTACCACACATCAAAGAATCTGAGTGAATCCCCGATAGGCACATCAGGTGTTGAGAAAGCACTGCCCGCTTCCCCGCATGCTTTGGGGGCAAACATTGTCTATTTGGAAAAAGAAAACTCTTTCAACCCTTTTCTTCCATTCCAACAACTTAACACTAGAGCAGGGATTCCTAGACAGTAGAGGCTAATTCTGAAATCCTAGAAATTACAGTTGGTAAATTTCAAGGCCTAACACAAAGGAGTAAAAGTTAGGAATAAATGGAAAACTCTTTACTTTGTGTGTGCCCACATGTGTGTGCATGTGTGTGTGCGTGTGTGTGTGTTATTGGGGATTGGCCCCAGGGACATTGTCTCTGAGCTATACACCCCCCCCCCCCCGGAACTTCTTATTTTTTGTTTTGAAAACAAGGCCTCACTAAGTTGCTGAGAGTCTTGCTAAATTGCTGAGCTTGGCTGTGAACCTGTTATCCCTGTCTCAGTCTCCCATGTACTGAGATTACAAGTGTGCACCACCATGTCCAGCTGAAAACAGGGTCTTGCTAAGTTGCAGAGGGCCTCATTAAGTTGCTGAGGCTGCTCGCAAACCTACAATCCTCCTGTCTCAGTCTCCTAAGTGCTGGGATTACAGGTGTGCACCAACCCCTATATCTGGCTTAACTCTTTATTTTTAAATGATGTCACTTCCAGTTGCTTGTGTTTTAGCTTCTACAGTGGTACAGATCTGGTAAATAATTAGACCTGAGAAGCACTGTTTTAGAGGAAAAAGATAGAGGCTAACTCACAAATTCAATTTTCTGTAAAACTTCTAGTTCCAATAGTCACTCATTATTAAATGAACATGTTCCATGTTCCATAAAAATTAAGTGAGAGCACATGTGAAGTTCCTGGTCTCACATCTAACGTACAATAGTTAATAAATGGTGGCTGCTAGCTGGGCACAGTGGCACACGCCTGTAATCCCAGTACTTGGGAGGCTGAGACAGGAGGATCCCAGGTTCAAGGTCAGCCTCAGTAACTTGGTGAGGTCCTGTTTCAAAATAAAAATTAAAAAAGGGGTAGAGTATAGCTCAAAGATAAAATGCCCTTGGGTTCAATCCCCAGTACAAAAAAAAAAAAAAAAAAAAAGGGTAAATTCTTTACACTTCTTTCCATTTTTTAAGTATGGTATTGGCTAAGAATTCTCTATCTCCTAGGAACACATTAGCTTTTCTTCAAAATGGAGAGAGATTTTTCAGAAATAACAATTATAAGGGAGAAAGAGCTAAAGGAAAATAGAACTTCTCAAACACAGTGTCTTGACTTTTTATTGCCAAGGATTAGAACTTAATCCATCCTTTAGATATTTGTAAAAATGGTTCATCTCACCTTAAGTTTGCCATAATATTTCAGGAAAGGTCAAAAACCAACACAGAGAATATTTTTTGTTTGTTTTGTTGCTTTCTTATTGAGGTACTGGGGATGGAGCCCAGGGCCTTGCCCATGCTAGTCAAGTGTTGTACCACGGATGTACATCCAGCCCCAATATGAAGAATATTGAATTGCATAAAAAAAACAGCATTACTAACCCCTAGGGGTAAGCAACCATCCTAACAAAGCTTGAATATATTATTCTTTTCCTAACCATGTTTACCCTTGGGTAGAAAACCACTACTTTTGGGGAGACACAAATACTTTGTCTTTTCAACTTTGCATCGTTTCCACAGCCTGTGCCCGGGAGATGAAGTGGGACCCGCTGACACGTGACACGTTCCACTCAAGAGGCAGCCTCGGCTCCTCCTTAACTGGTTAGGAAGTGAAGACAGCGTCCAGCTTTTTCATTGTTCTGTTTCGAGGGTGGGGTGTCTCCTGCAGGCCCTGGAGCTGCTTGACTAGGTGGAGAACAACGCCGGAGCCTGTCCACCTGGCCCCGCAGGGCAAGTGGGGGCACTGGATGCTGGCCACCCAAGGCCCAAGCCACCACTCCTCCTGCCCCCGCAAAGCGCTCTGATTCGCCCAGATGTTTGAGATTTGCCCAAGCGAGGATGGTTCATTCAGCATTAAAATCTGCCTATAACTAAACAGAATTCAGACTGAGGGAATCATGTTAAGTCTTCAAGGTTATTAGAGGAAAATAAAACAAAAACTCTGAGGCCAAATATTTGAGACATTTCTCTCCATGACAACATGGCGCACCTCCTCCTGGCTGCAAAAGCAATCCCTCAGGTGACTTAGTTAGGATCAAAGTCTTTTTGAAAATAGAAAACCCTCTGTTCTCTAAGGGACAGATCACTGTCTGCAATGAATCTCGTTTAACCTGAAGTTGTGTGCCAACTCAAACACACTAAACCCACTGCCTAGGAAAAGGCGTCCACCTATCCTTGCTTATAGGTACATGGAAAAGCTATTAGGGGGATAATCGGCTGGACTATAAAATAGAGCAGTCATACCTAATGGCAAAAACAGACACAAGTCATAAATTGCCTCTCCCTCTTCAGGATCCACGCAGGCACTGGCTCAGTGCATTCTTCGGAGCAAAGATAAAGCTTTCGCCTTGAGTAAACATGGCTTTTAGTCTTGTCTGAGCCTTATAAATACACTGCCCGCAAACAAACGGAAACAAAGGATGTTTCCTAAACACAAGGCAGATGGACTCCCCTGCCCTCAACAAGGTCACAGTATATATGACAGGAGGCTGGCAAGACAGTTTCCACATCGCTGCTACGCCCCAGCTCTCGTTTCCTGGGACAAAGAGCTGGTGAAATGTTCTCTTGGAAGACAAGCCACTCATCCACACACCACGGCCCAAGTAGAGCACAGAAAAAGGAGCAAGATGTATCTCAAGTCCTAAGCTGGACTTTCTATAGTAGAAGTTTCTATGTAGTTGGAACTTCTCCCCCACCGCCTCCTTGTTTGTATTTATCTTCAGATTTCCTTAAACCCATAAAAATTCATTCTGAAACTAGGCAGGGCATTTGGGTTTTGTTTACTTTTTGTTCTTATTTTAATGTTTTAATACAACAGGGGCATGTCTTAAAATCTAGACGTAGAATTGAAAGCAAGATTCGAGGTGCTAGGCCAGGAAGGAAGGCTTGGCTCTGCAGTGGTCTGGTCGACCTGTGGTAGGTCACCTGACTCCCTGGGGCCTTGGTTTCCTCAGTTTTATACTGAGGTTAATGATGCCTCACCTGAGCAGGCTATCGTGATGACCAATTGACATCATATGAGTGTTTGTGACCATATTTTCAGTCACAATGAATCTCAAGGCCTAAAGGAGATGGCGATGGCCATGGCCAACCCAACCCAACCCAAGAACGACCACAACCACTACCATGTCCTGAGGGTCTGCTTTGTGTCACAGATGACAGGATAAGACGTGCACCGTGGCACACACCTGTAATCCCAGCTACTCGGGAGGCTGAGTCAGGAGGATCACAAGGGATTCTAATTTCCATGAACGACAACTAATCACGATGAAAATCATTTCAGTTAAAAACAGGGGAAATTATTAAAATTTCTACATTTACTGAACACAGAATAATAATATACCTGGGGTCAAGGAGGTGCCCAGGACCTGGAGACAGAGAGCTGGGAAGCAGGACAACAGAGCAGAGGTCCCAGGAGTGAGATCAATGCTACTCTCTCCTCTTTGCTGTTGGCCTCCTCCCCTCAGGAAGACCAGGGGACAACCGTGCAGAGCAAGCACTGAGCTTCTACGGGGGCAGAAGGGAGAACCGACCTTTGGGTCTCTGAGTGACAACTGAAACTTTCTTAAATTAAGAGGAAACTTTATTTCCTGACAAGAGCTATATAATTTTCCTGTAAGTATGCAGAAATGATTATGTCATTATCATAGATATAAATGAAGTTGAGTTTCTAGGAGAGAGATAATTTGTTCAATGCATGGTCTCCCCAAATCTCTGGCTTCGAGACAAATCTGAGGGGCTTGCAGATAGTCACGTAACGCACAACTAGGAAAAAGTACACTTTTTGTGACTCACACTATAGAGAGAAGCCTGTTCCTCTGATATGGGTTTGGAATGTTCACTGCTGATCTCTTGGTAAAGAAACTGCATTCCTACAAAGGATTCCAGAGGTGGCTGTCATGCTGTTACCTCAGGAGTGAGATCTGACCTCTGAGCCTCTGCAGAGGGCCAGAGCCACCATGTCACGGCCTGTACAGAGTCATGGATGGGTCTCACAGCTCGGTGGCCAATTCCCAAGTCCTATCACCTCACAGGTGGAAATCCATAAGCTACGTTGTGGGGATGAGTGGCAAAAAGGACAGGCAAAGGGAAACAGTGGGGCAGAAGGGCACAGGTTAAGTTAAATAACAGAAATGGAAGGAGGAATTCCAGAAATGGATACACTGTAGATTGAAATTACAACTCTGCTGTGAGTAACCAAGACCTGCTGGTCTGCTCCCTTCCGTGGTAGAATAAATTCCCGTCTCAGTTTCCACTGGCTTCTCACCGGCTTTGTTTCTTATGCTCCTCTGATCAGTAGGATGGGGGGATTTCTGTATCATCTTTTTAAAAACAAGATGAACCCTCAAGACTAACAAGAGGAAAAAGTTACAGAAAGTTACGAGTGGCTTTACCCATTGCCTGGCTTGATGGTTCACACCTGTAATCTCAGTACTCGGGGGAGGCTGAGACAGGAGGATCTCAGGTTGGAGGTCAGCCTTAGCAATTTAGTGAGGCCCTCAGCAACTTAGTGCAACTCTGTTTCAAACTAGAAAATAAAATAGGACTGGGGGAGCCAGGCATGGTGGCATACACTTGTAATCCCAGTACTTGGGAGGCTGAGACCGGAAAATTGCAGGTTCAAAGCCAGCCTTGGCAATTTAGCGAGGGTGTCAGCAACCTAGTGAGACCCTGTTTCTAAATAAGATATAAAATTGGACTGGGGGGCTGGATGTGGTGGTGCACGCTTGTAATCCCAGCATTTGGGTGGGAGGCTGAGACCGGAAGATCCGGGTTTGCGGCCAGCCCTGGATACTAGTGAGGCACTTTAGTGCCTGTGGCAGGGCGATGCTGGCTGGCCGAGGCTAGGCAAGGTGTAGTTCTGTCTTCCCCGCCTCCTTTCTAATCACTGGACCGGGCACTCTCTAAACTTCAGAGTCTAAAGAGATACTTCCCACAGGCCAAAAGTTTACTATTGTGGTCTCTTGCACTTCCTTCAACTCCCCTGTATACACAGAAAAGCAAACAAAACATACCCCAAAGCAATATTAAAGGTCTGATTTCAACCCACAAAACTACAAGAAAATGGAGCCCTTGAGCCCAACCACATATACAAAGATAATCTGAATGGATGTTTAGTTGTTAACAGACCTAACTTTTGAATCTGCTTATTTTTTTTTTTTTTTTTTTTTTTGGTGCTGGGCATTGAACCCAAGGACATTCTACCTCCAAGCTATGCACCCAGCTCTTTATTTTATTTTATTTTATTTTTTTGAAACAAGGTCTTGCTAAGTTCCTGATGCTGGCCTCAAGTCTGCAATACTCCTGTCCCAGCCTTCCAAGTTCCTTTCCAAGTACTGGGATTACAGGCATGTGCCAGCACACCCAGTTGGATCTGCTATTTCTAATATGAAGTGGTAAGTTTAAGTTTCTTTGCTTTCTCCTCTTAGAGATAAATGAACAAATATTTATATATAAAATAACAAATTTATTGTTCTTGCTACCAAAATAAATTATGTAGCAATTCCCCTAAGGAGCAGCTCTTGACTCCAATCCTGATTAGCTTACTAAAAAAGCAAGACAAATAGATGAAGAGGAACCCCAACCACAGGGGGAACAAGGCTGCTACTCGAGGGGTCTCAGGCCCCAGGAAGCTCCTTGTACAAACCCAATGCCAATTTAGAGCAGGATACCCAGTCGAATGCGCTCTCCCCCAGGAGGCCTTCACACAGACCGGGGGGTGGGGGTGCCGACAGGGAGGCCTCTGTCCTTTTATTCTGCCTAAATTCTATTCTCATGCTGACCCTCGAGCTTCAAAATGGTTTTCTAGGGGAAAAAGAAGAACCAGGAAACAAATGAGCTTCCCATATATGAGGCAAGATAACGAAAAGGCTGGTCCTTTTCACAAGGGCATTGCAGGGAGCTGCTGGAGAAACGGGTGAGCAAGGTCTCACCTGCCCCCAAAGCACAGGTGAGTGACAGCGTCCTCGTCCCAACAGCCTGACCGGCCCCAGTGGGGTCGGACTCTCCCAGGCCAGGGCGCGCTGGGGCACCGCTCCTCTGTGGACTCTCACACGTGAGCTTTCTTTCCAAGGGCACTAATGGTGTCCTGGTGGCTCAAGTCTTGACGCGAATGTTAGGAAGGAGTGGTGACCTACTTCTTTTCTCCATCTCTACCTTTTAATATTTCCTTCATGTCCTTGCTTATTTCCCCTTACAATAAGCTGGTAAAGCAGACATTTCTATTCCCTTTCAAGTTATACTAAAGACCAGGAGCACAAAAACAAAGAGAGATTACACGACTGAAGAGACTTTCCTGTGTTAATTAGAATTTAATACAGTAAAGAAAGTTAGTAAAATATTTAATCTGGGCAGCTACAACCAAACATTTAAGTGCATCTGTTTACATCAATCCAGTAGCTGAAGGAAGAGTAACAAGGGCTCTGCCCCACCTCAGAGGTAAAGTTCCAAGGGCAAACTAAGAAAGCCTTTGAGGCAGAAATGTGCGCACTCATGGGCTGTGAACCTGAGCTTGACTAACTATGTGGGAAAGTCTCTCTGGCTTCTACTTCTCACCCCTTTTTTTTGTGTGTGGTACTGGGGATTGAACTCAGGGGCATTCTACCTCCAAGCTACACCCCCAGCCCTATTTTTTATTCTTTATTTTGAAACAGGGTCTCCCTAAGTTGCAGAAGGCCTCACTAGGTAGCTGAGGCTGGCCTCAAACCTGGATCCTCCAGTCTCAGCCTCCCAAATGCTGGGATTACAAGCGTGCGCCACCACGCCTGGCTTCTCACCCTTTTTCTGAAAGCAAGTTTTCCCTCTTTTGAACCACAAGATCAACAGGATGCTTAATGTCTGGTTCGACAACACTGCAGCCTCAAAGAAACTGATCTGACAGAAGAACTGTCACCTCTAGGTGACAATTTGGAAAAAGGAAATGAACCCTGACTTTCATACATTATTAACAGGAATGCCATGTGCTATAGAAAAGCTACTCAACTCTACGTTCTTACTTGCTCTTCAAGGTAAATTCTTCTGCAGCACCATGAAAGTCTCTTCCTGTAAAGCTACTTTCACATCCTAGCGACCCACAGTAGTGATCTCACTCTGACAAAAGCCCCCTGGCATGGGAAGTGCCTTCTCAAGCCTCGTTCATTCATGAAAAGTCCACCTCTACAGGGAGAGCTGAGCCGCGAGCAAGCGGAGCTCTGTACAGCCTGGTCTGTGTTGTCAAATGGCAATGCCACTCCAGCTGCCTTCGCCATCTCCAGCCTCACCTGTAAAATCAGCTCCTGCTGGAGAACTCATCCTGGACTGACAAAACGTCCACCAAGTAAGATGCCAGGAACAGAAAGGCCAACTAGGCTGCAAGATACAGGACAATGATCCCTCTGTCTGTCCATGGCTGGAATCACATGACCTATGGGGCCATGCTACTAGAGAAGGCTGCATTTCAGTTTGGACTTTCCCTGGAAGCTGTGGGGATTTGCTGGTAGATTTTAGGCAGGAGAAGGCATGATCTGATTTCATGTGGTAATGTGAAAGGTGCAAGAAGTCCAAGGGTCAGGATGCTACTGCATCGACCCAGGGGCTGGACGGAGGCAGGGGACAGAGGGAAGGAAGAAGGGAGGAGTTGGAACTGGTCCTGATGACACGCCACTGAAGGGAGGAGAAGGCAAGACACATGGCAGGGAAGCAAAGGCCATGGGTGCAGCTTCCCACGGCCTGTAACGATCAAAGAAATTACAGCCACGGAGGACTCATGAGGTTAATCACCATGGAATTCCCCTCTATTTCCTTACCTTGGCAGCAGAGTTCGATACTCCATGTGTAACGTTTCTGATAAGGCCCCCGACGTTGCCATACTTTATTAGTCCAGTAACCCCTTCAGAAACATCATTCAAAAGCCCCATGGGGTTGCCAAGGAAATCCACCGACCCCAGGATTCGAGCTGCCTGGCTGAGGAGCTCCTGTCACATGGGTAAGGGAGAGGAAAATGAAATCAGCGCCAGGTCACAATCACCGATCCCAGTGTCCCAAGGGAAGAGGTTAAAAATCTACCTGGTCCTCCATTCCCATTACTACCAACACATTACCTTAATCTATATCAATTGCAAAACAATCTCCTGTCCTTTCAATGAGCTCTGCCTAAACTGATACGCATGCAGCAGAGACTGCTTTTAATACACTTAGAAATACTCTTCTAAGGCTGTTAGAAGAGTGGAGACGGCTATGGAATGGGGACATTCTCTGTGAGCATTTATCAGCACACACATCACAGTCTTCTCTTTTCTCCATCCCTACTGAGAGAGAAGAGGCCGGAGCGAGGAGGGGGTGGACCCGTGGAGGGTGAGGCGTGGAGCTTGTGAGGCAGCCCTTCACTTTCCTGCGCCCCCGGCTGCCAGAGTCCGGTTGCAGCGATAGCCACTCTACGGTTAGGTAGAAAAAAAATCACCAACTAGGAAAGTCAAGGAAGGACATGAGGGAGGCAGACGAAGGAGCAAGAATCGGATATGTTTTAACTTTGAAAGCTGATGAGTTTGGTCATGATCTTGACGGCTCATTGGAGAGCCCTTGGCTTTCCATTTCAGTCAGTGCAGCCTGGATAATAAGTTCAAAATGGAAAATGCCCAACCTAACACATTTTCAAGTTCAGCTCAAGGGCAGGACCTCACCGGCTCTAAGCCCACTGGCGTGGTGGTTGAAAGTAGACCCACGCCTGGTGGATAAGGAGTTCATGGACCTCGGTGTTATTACTAAGGCCTTAAGAGCTGTGCCTCACCCAGTGGAAGCCCCTGAGACTCGCTCTGAGGACAAGACAAACAGCTCGTAAGCAAAACGTGCTGCTGGAGGGTGTTCATGATCTAAATACACGTGGGCTTCATGGGACAGGACCTGACGGTAACACAACAGAACTGAAACGTCTGCCTGGGTTCACAGCAGTGATGCCTTAGTCACCACAACTCCCAAACAACCATTCTGCTTAGGTCCAGCCATAAGTACTCTCCAAAGCTCACCTCCTGGAAGTGCTTCAGGATATCGTTAATGATGAACTCCTTGGTCTCATAGGGATGGACTCGAGTGAACGGGTCCAGATTAATCACAGCATCTTCAAACCGAATCAGTGGGAATCCCAAGGTGCTTTTTAGAGCCTGGGCGGGGAAGAAAGGAAATTACATACTTTAGCCACATGATAGCCTTCCAGGGACTATAATTCTGGATTACATGAAAGCTATAAGCCATGATAACCTTTGATTGGAATCAAGATTTCAATGTTTATAAATAAGGATTTCCCCTATATTTACAAAAGTAAAATATTCAGGGAAAAATATACCTATACATGTATCACCAAGTCACCCATACCACCCAGAAGCCAACACTCTTGGCTTCATGACACGTTTCTTTGGGTCTGTTTTGCATTTGTGTGTTTGTCATGGTTTACTTTTTGGCTGATGGATAGCACACATCCAGATGAGAGTACTCATCACACACACAGTTTGGTGATTTTTCTTGAATAAAAGATGTAACCAGCCGGGCGTGGTGGCGCACGCTTGTAATTCCAGCATTTGGGAGGCTGAGACCGGAGGATCCGGGTTCACAGCCAGCCTCAGCTACCTAGTGAGGCCCTCTGCAACTTAGTGAGACCCTGTTTCAAAATAAAAAGAATAAAAAATAGGGCTGGGGGTATAGCTTGGAGGTAGAATGCCCCTGAGTTCAATCCCCAGTACTGCAAAAAAAAAAAAAAAAAAAAAAAAAAAAAAAAAAAAAAAAAAAAAAAAAAAAAAAAAAAAAAAAAAAAAAAAAAAAAAAAAAAAAAAAAAAAAAAAAAAAAAAAAAAAAAAAGAAGAAAAAGAAAAAAGATATTCTGAGCAGGTTTGCAGCCAGCCTCAGCTACTTAGTGAGGCCCTCCACAACTTAGTAAGACTCTGTTTCAAAAATAAAGAATATTAAAAAAAAAAAAAAAGGAGGTAGAATGTCCCTGGGTTCAATCCTCAGTACCCCCCACCCCCCTCATGAGCTGAGGATGTAAGTCAGTAGTAGAGCACTTCCCTAACAATCCGAGGCCCTGGGTTTGATCCCCAGCACCTTAAAAATAATAAGACATGCTTAATTTTAAGGAAATCCATCCATCAGTCTTTTCCTTTAAGGTAAGAGCCTTCTGTGTCCTGGTTAATAAATTATTGTCTACACCAAGGTCACAAAGACATTCCTGTATGTTTACTCTTAGAAGTTTTACTCTTCACACATATCTATAATCTACCAGACGTTTTATGTATGGTATGCAACACAGATTGATATTCATTTCATTTTGATGGTTTGTGTGGGGGGGGTGTGGGGGGGGGTTACTGGGGATTGAACCCAGGGGCAGGCATTCTACCTCTGAGCTACACCCCGAGCCCTATTTTACTTTTATTTTGAAATAGGGTCTCACTAGGCTAATGAGAGTCTCACTACCTGCTGAGGCTGTCCTCGAACCTACGATCCTCCTGTCTCAGCCTTTCAAGTACTGGAATTACAGGCATGTGACACCACGCCCAGCCTGATGGTCTTCTAATTGACTACGTAACACTTATTGAAAACTACCCCCTTTGCCCCTTGCAGTAGTGTATATATTGTCATAAGTGACCATATTTATGTATCCACTTCCAGATTTTATTTTCCATAGCATTTTCTTCTGCTTTCTACTGATGCCACACTGTCTTCGTTACTCTAGCTTTGTAATAATTCTAGAGATTTAATACTGTAAAAGAAACATTCCTTTTCTTCAGGATTACCTTGGCTATTCTTTGTACTTCTCAAATGTAAATTTTTGAGAAAGCGTGTAATTTTGCACAAAAAATTTGACAGAATTTTCCCCAGGATTATACTGAACCTGCAGATCAATTTAAGGAAAAGTGACGGCTTTGCAACACTGAGTCTTCCGGTGAACGTGTATGACAGAGCCCTGCGCCTATTAGGTCTTCAATTTCACTCAGTAATGTTGCCTTATTTTCTGGGAGAAGCTCTGTTTCTTCTGTGTCTGCCTGGGTTAAAGGCCACAGTTCTTCACATCTTCTACCGAGAGGCAGGGTCTACTTCTCCACTTAAAACTTCCCCAACTCTGTCGTTGCTTCAGTCAGGAGAATGCAGGGGAGGCCTAGCTTCAAGAGACCTGGGAGCGTCTTCTCTGCCCTCTTTGATGCCTCCACTGTCTGAGGAAGCTGGGACTGGCTTCCTCGAGCATGAGACCAGGGGAAAGAGGTTCTGATGGCGGCTGGCACCAACTACCTGACATGTGAGCAAGGTCATCTAATACCACTCAGGATCAGCTGAACTGCCGGATGAGTGTGGCCTTGTGAATAACCACGAGGCCAGAGGAAAAGCACCGCCTAGGTCCAGCCCAAATTACTGACCCCAGAACTGTGAACAAATAACATTAGTGTTGTTGTTTTAAAGCGCTGAGCTTTGGGGTGGTATATATAATAGTAACAGATACAATACAGCATTTAATGTTTTCTTAATGTAACTGGAAATGATACCTTTAAAATTTTCCTTTTCTCTATAATTGTTGAAGTATAATTGATATTTATATACTATTTCCAGTAACCTTACCAAATTCACTTAATCGTTATAATAACTTTTCATATTATTTTAGATTCTAGTTACACAGTCATATGAATAACAAAGTTTTCTTCTTCCTTTCTAATTTGCAAAACTTTCCTTTCTTAGTCAAGGAAAAAAAAAAAGTCTTACTTGCCTTACTGCACCGGCTAGGATCTTTAGCATAATAGTAAACAAAAGTACATGGGCATCCTTCCCTATGTCAAGGAAAAACTTTCAACATATCACCGTGAAGTATGGTGTTTAACTTTTTCTTTAGAGATATATCTTATTGAATTAAGGTGGTCCCCTTCATAACTTACTGAATTTTTATTACGAGTAGATGCTGAATTTTGTCAAATGGCTTTCGTGTATTTGAAATAATCATATTTTGTTCTCCATTTGGTTGATGTGGTAAATTATACAATTTACTTGCAAATGTTAAAGCATTTCTGGAATAAACTTAATTTGCTTATATTGTCTTTCTTATGTATTTCTGTATATGGTTTGCAAATATTTTATTCAAATTTCTTTCCTCTATGTTCATGAAAAAGTAGTGGTCCTTTATTATTTGATTTTTTAAAAATACATTATAGTTTTCTGGTAAACTTCTTGAATACATTCATATTTACTTTTATGTCCAAACATGCCAACATCTGGTTTATCTGTGGGTCTGAGTCTACTGTCTGTTTTCTCTCTTGGTCCTGTCTCATAGTAGGCTTGGTAATTCCTGACTGAACATTTTGTAACATTTTGTAAGAAAACTTATAGACTTTGGATGTCTTTAAAGCTTCTGGCAGTCAATTACAAGAAGAGATGTAAAGCTCAACCAACAGGGGTTGGGTTTTCTCAAGGCTGGGATTCAATCTTTTAAAGTCCTAATCTATGTCAGTCATTATTAGGCTTGGTGTAGTGCTTCTGCTGTCTCAACTGAAAAGCAACATCATTCCTCCAATTTTAATCTCCCTGGTACCAAACAACTGCTGAGAGGTCTATTTAGCTCCTCCACCTCTTTGTTGCCACTTTTTGCTTGGCTTCTCTCAGACTGGATCACTCCAAAGTTGACAAAAGCCTTGAAAAATAAAACAGCTCAGACTATGGGGGTCTGTTTTCTCCCTGTCCCTACTCTGTAAGGTACTGGCCCTTCAATTACTAGCTGTCTTGCAGCAGTGAGGTCTGGCTGTGCTTTGCCAGTCCCATGACACTGTCAAAGCTTTAGTTCTGTTCTCTTTGGCAGCTGGCTTCTGCTTGGCTGCTTTGCATTTCTTTCCACACCACTTACAGATCAGAAAAAAATTTCAAGAAAATATCCAAAATAAAATTTAGGCTTACCTTACTTACTGGGTCTCTCTCCTCTCATAAACCTTGAATCCTCAAGTCCTGGCTTTCCAATGGCTTCCAACAGACCTATTTTTCTATCTATTCTCAAAGTTCTTAGCTGGTTTGGCTATAAGTCAATTCACAATTTCTGGACATGTATTTATGTTCTAACTGTATTTTTATTTAACATGATTCCTCTTTCAAGGTGTTTAGAAGGCATGCCAAATACGTGTGTGTGTGTTGGGGGGGGGGGTGTGTGCTAGGACTAAAACCCAGCGTCATTCTACCTCTAAGCTCCAGCTCTATTTCTATTTTTTATTTGGAAGCAAGGTCTTGCTAACTTGCTAAGAGCCTCACTAAATTGCTCAAGCTGGCTTCAAACCTGTAATCCTCCTATCTCAGCCTCCCAATTACTGGAATTACAGGTATGCACTACCAGGCCCAGATTCTTTTTTTTTTTTTTTAACTGAATGTGAATACAGTTTTTCATGCTAATTCTTTCAGTAAATCTCTGATCCACTTCAAATTTATCCTATGTAGAGTATCAAAAACAAATACAATTTCACAATAACCTAATAACCTAATTTCCCCACCGAATTAAACTGTATATTATATATTGAAATTTCATGTATAATTTAATGGAATTTCTATTCTGTTTCTCACTTACTTCTTAATCTTTTTGCATGTGTTGTCAGAAGCTGCCTTAAGTTCTCTTAGAACAATATATTTAATTGAAACTAAATCATATAATGAAAGAAAAGATGGATGAAATTTTCTAAAAATGTGGGGGGATTTTAGTGATTCAAAATTCAGATACAAAAAGTAAAACACTGATAAGTGTCACAACAGACAAAGTGTTTTATGATTAAACACATATGCACACACACATGGACACAAAAGTAAAAGAAAAAGAAAACTAAAAGCTGGCAACAAAAATATTCATGACTTTCCTCAAAGATCAAAATTTGTAAAGAGCTTCTAAAATTATAAGAGATAAATGACCAATAACCCAGTAGAAAAATGGACAAGTGATATGTACAGACAGTTCATAGAAGAAAAACTGTCCTTTTAACATATGAGTTAGGAGAACTGAAATAAAAGAAAACAGAAAAAGGCAGAGAAGCAGCAAACAGCAGAAGAGGACAAGCAGAAGGGATGGACGTCAAGACCAGGAGGTCAGAAATCAAATGGCAGAGGACTCAACAGAGATGGAAACAGAAAAAAGACACTGGATTTGGTGCCTTGAGAAATCGCTATTAACCTCCTACTAAGCAATTTCATAATGAATTAAGAGCACCCTAAGTCCACTCGGCCCTCCCTCTCTTATTTTATATAAATAAAGCTAAAGATCCACATTCAGTGGATGGCCTGCAGTCACGGAGCAGGCAATTAGCAGATCACAGACTTGAGCATGCTCACTTTCCCAATACCTATTAGGTAGAAAGCATGAAATCCTGAGGATTATATTAGTTCTCCTCAAAAACTTTCTGCTAAGCCAGGTACAATGGCCCATGCCTGTAATTCCAGTACTTGGGAGGTGGAGACAAGAGAATTGCAGGTTCAAAGCCAGCTTCAGATAACTTGAGAGACTCTCAGCAACCTAGTAAGACCCTGTTTCTATATAAAATATAAAATCAGGCTGGGAGGATAGCTCAGAGGTAAAATGCCCCTGGGTTCAATCCCTAGTACCACAAAAATAAAAAAATAAGTAAATAAATAAAAAGCTTTCTGCCCTTCATTCCCCCATGCCCCCACCCTCATGGAGAACGGTAATGAAGGAGGCACTGACAGTTAGCTGAGCACTTTGTTTTACCCAAACGGCTCCGAGAGCTACTTCCTGGACAGAAGAGGAGGTGCCAGCACACGAGGCTCAAGGCAGACAGCTCTTTGTTAACCCCGACTTCCTCAGCACCCCACGGCCGGCCGCACAGCCCTGGCCAGAGCCAGCGCCCCTCCCTGTGGAGGACCGAGGTGCTCTACCTGGACCAAGGAGACAGCCTGGCCGTCCAGGAGGCCCTCCACCTCGGCTCTGGGGCCCTGCGTGGTGTAAGGGCTGAGATGCAGCCCGTTGGTGTGAACTACTCTGCTGCCTTCACGCTGATCTGGTCACAGGGGAAAAGACGAGAGGGAAAGAGCGAGCCACGCAGGGCTTTTGCTGGTAGTCACCAAGTGACTAATCAAATACAGTAGTATACAAAGTTGATGCTTATTTACTCAAGGAGCCGACAGTTTCCTGTTATAAAATGGATTCTGGAGGAAGCAATCCTGTGTGCATAAGTTCTTAATAAAAATCGGAAACACTCTTTCTACCTCCCCAGACAAAAACTGCTGAAGCCTTCCAGAAACGTTAGAGCGTCAGAAGGAGAAATACCTGTCCAGAGGGTCTCAGATCCCAGGCTGCTCCCGGGGCCCCGGCCTTTCCTTTCTTAGTTTACCCCGCATTAAACAACACTGTCTGGAATTCATTCTTTAAAGGTTTATTTATGGTACATGAGACTGTTTATGTGAAGCAGGGCATTTGCCTATTTCCCTCTTGGGACAGTGTTTAAAACTACAGGGATATTTCCCTCTCTGGCACTTTCTAAAATACAATTAACAATACTGGATCTTTTTTCCTTTTAACAAATCTGGTTTTTATTTAGGGAGGGGAGGAAAAAAGTAAAGGGTCTGAAGTTTCCCAACAAATTATTTCAAGCCTTTGAGAAGACAGTTTTAGGCTTTTTAAATAGTGTCTTTGTTTGAAATTCCCCCTTACCCCCACCCTCTCGCTCTCTGACCATTAAAATGTGGGTTTTCTTCCAAACTAGATTGCTCAATTAAAGCCCTTCTTTTGTAATACCCCAATGCTCTAAATGGGAAAGGGACTGCTGTAGGCCACCTTGTGAAACCTTTTAAAGGCTTCTGGCCTCTTTTGATCTTTAAAAAACCCCAAGCACATATATAAGCGACCTGGCACTTTCAATATTGCGATGCGACTCTCCAACATGCAAACATGGGAGCGGGGCGGAGAGATGGTGGGGGAGGAAGGGCAGAGATGGTGGGGGAGGAAGGGGAGAGATGGTGGGGGAGGAAGGGGAGATGGAGGGGGAGGAAGGGGAGATGGTGGGGGAGGAAGGCCTTGCTTCTGTCTCTGCATCTGCACCCTGCACGGCTACCTCCCCCGGCTCTTCCTTCATGGCAGTCAGGAATCCAATTGAGATAGCAGATGTGAAACTGCTTTGAGTCCTTCTGAACAGACACTCTATCTGGCAACAATGTACCCTCAGTGTAAACCTGAAGAGACTCCCCTTGGAGATTCCTGACAGCCTCGCTCCTGGCCGGGAGTCAGGAGAATTGAGATAATTATTCCTTCAATACCAAAGACATGGTTACCTTTTAGTCAGACTCTAGTGATTCCCGCATACCGGAGAGGACTCCATTTCCTAAGCACATACTTTCAGCGATTATAGATTCATCAAAAGGAGCATATTGCCCTTTCTAAGAGTGACTAATAAAGGGATATTACTCTGTTAGGAAACTCTTTGAATAAATGACATTATCTTATGAGTCCCAGACTCCACTAGGAGAACTCAAGACCCAGTAAACGGTGGCTTCCACAAGTCGAGAGTTTAACTCTGAGGTCCCAATTCCCAGCACCCTGCTTGAAATGTTAATTTATCACACTCTGTGTGCCCCTAGTCCTCTAATATGGCGGTGCCATTTAATTTCTTTAATGATGATTTGAAAATGCACTCAAAGCTGAGTGTGTTGACACATGCCTGTAATCCTAGTACTTGGGAAGCTGAGATACGAGGATCACATATTTGAGGCTGGCCTCAGCAACCTGAGACCCTCAGCAACCTAGCAAGACTCTATTTCAAAACAAAAGCTAAAAAGGGCTGGGGTATAGTTGGAGGTAGAATATCCCTGAGTTCAATCCCCAGTACACACACACACACACACACACACACACACACACACACATTCAAAATGTCCCTTCAATGCAGCGCCAGAGGAAACACCGGGCCTACAGGGTTTCCAGTGTGCTGCAGGCAGAGGTGCACACGGCAGCTCTGTGTGGCTCGGGGTGGAGCTCCTTCACTGCTTTTGTCAGTCTGGGCAGTTTTGTGCTGGGAGCAGAAGAGTCGAGGTGTCTGTGCCTCTCAGTCAGATCATTCTAAAAACAAGAAGCCCTCAGTTTGCAGGAAATGCTCCGCACTGGCTTGCTGGGTGAGTGCCAAGCATTCTGGGGGAATATACTTTATCAAACAAACCCATTCCGAAGGTCACGCCGGTCAAGTGGGCACTTGTGGATATTAGCACAACAGCGGTTTTCCCATGGTTTTCCCCTTGCTCCCATGCTGATTATAAGGACCTCCAGTCTCCTGGGAACCATGAAATTAAAGCAAATGAGGCAGCCGGGCAGCGCAAAGAGCAGGGCACCGAGAGGTCTCTGGACGGGGCTGCCTGCCTGCCCAGCACTCCCAGTTGCTGGTCCCTGCCTGCCACCGAGGCGAAGCAGCTGCCCTTGCCCTGTCCTTATCCAAATACAATCTGATGTTGAGCAGACTGCGGTCTCATTACCTATAGGTCTATTTTAGAAGCTGCGAGCTGGCAGGCCACGGGCCACATGAGGCCCACACATGTGTTTTGTTAGGCCCACAAGGTTTGAGAAAAAAACAAGAAACATGAATTGGTTGCCAACGTTTAAAAAACCAGGAGATTCCACATAAAAATCCAGATTTCCGGCTTCTCTCTAAAAATATGAAGATCTGGCAACAGTGGACCCACATTCCCTGGTGACAGCTCCTGCCTGGAGCCGAGCTGCAGCTGCCCTGTGTGCCAAAGCGCCCTCCTGTGTGCTGGATCCCATGGTACCGCCTTGCTTGCGTGGCAAGCTGGGCCCCTGCAGGCACCTGTCTATGCCTCCAGGTGTTACTCCAGGTGTGCTCAGACCTCTACCTGTCCCTGGTCAGAGAGAGTGCATCTTGCAGCATTTGAGTGCAGGCAGCACGAGGTAGTAGGAAAGCCTGCAGACACTGGTTAGTGGGACGAGGGAAGTCCTGACCACTGTCTTCAAAGGCAACCGGGGAAAAAGCCAGGACCAATGGGTGCGAGTTGCAGCAAAGCAGATTTAGACTCACACTGAGAGACTTGCTGGCAATCACCTGGCTCCATCCCCTCTCCTACCACTACTACCCACACGGCTTGAGTGACAGAACATCCTGAACTGCAGCTTCCCTGTCTACCAAGCAAGGGCATCACTGAGGACTGGCGGACCTACGATCCTTTTATTCCTTATGTTCCAGGAGGCAGCACAGTATAGTGAAAAAATAATAATAACCATTAGTCAGGTAGGCTTGGATTTGAGTCCTAGCCCTCTCCCTTCTTTAAAATATACTTCATTGCTAGCTGGGCTTGGTGGTGCACACTTGTAATCCCAGTACTTGGGAGGCTGAGACAGAAGGATTGCAGGTTCATGGTCAGCCTCAGCTCCTTAGTGAGGCCCTCTGCAACTTAGTGAGACCCTGTTTCCAAATAAAGAACAATAAATAGGGATTGGAGTATAGCTCAGAGGTAGAACGCCCCGGGGTTCAATCCCTAGGACTGCAAATATGTACAGTTCATTGCTAAAAATGAAGCTGGTGCTCGGGCCACACCTGCCAAGTCCACGCAGAGTGGCAGGCAGGAGCGCTCACCCTCACGCCGTGTTGGCGAGGTGCCTTCCGGCAGGGACACACCGAGGCCTCCTCCCACGCCACAGGCCTTCCTAGTGGTGATTGCTCAAGAAGGGTTGGACATTCAGAAAGAAGAGGAAAGTAGGAGGGTGGGCAGGGAGGTGCTGGGCATAAAAGGAAAATCCTGTCTTTCTCTTGGTTCGGCTTCTTCTCTGGGGTCTGGCAGAACCTCTAGAAAGAAGCTTTTCTCTCCGACGTAAGCCAGGAGCATCACCGAGAACAGATGGGTTTTACGTAATTCTCAGTGCTCATTCTCTTTAGTTACTCCTTGATCTTTAGCAAAGTCATATGCAAACATTAATAAGAAGACAGACACATATGTGGGTGACTAAGCCACCTAAGGAAAGGAAACCTACAGAAACACTCGCCAAGAATGCTGGCATGGGACAGAAAAGGCCAACAGGCAAGACACCCATCTTCCCCGAGCAGGAGTGGCCGCTCACCTTCAGGTCCAGCGGCAGCTTGCTGGACGTGAGCACGCTTAGCTTGATCTGGGGGATGCTGATCTTGAGGTGCTCAAAGTAGTATCGGATCGGTGTTCCCCCCTGCTCGGCCGTCTTCTCGTGGAGGTTGTCATCATATTTTTCTACCTCTGGTGCAAAGGCAAAATTAAAAAACAAAAACAAAAAACTCCTTAGTCTCATGGTTCAAACACTTGTATTCCCACTGGGGGGAAAAAATTATCCAAAAAATGTGAACAGCTATCTCTCTATATTTAGTTTTTAAAGGATCAGTAATATATTCAGTATCTTTGTAAAAGCAGATCCCCTTCATGTTGCTGAGTGAAAAAGGAGACTGGCTTCATCTTGTAATCTGTGACTCTGTGACATCTGGCAGATGCCATCTTTGGAAAAATAATCCGGTGGGAATGCCAAAGGTCACAGGTGTTGCTGGCCACAGGTTTTCTGGAGCTCTGTTGTTATTACACAAGATTATTTGAAATTTTTCTTAATATGATATGTGAATAAGGATTTGGAGTACAGTACAACTGAATCATAATAAACCATATCAAGCCAGGCGTGGTGGCGCACGCTTGTAGTCCCAGCATTCGGGAGGCTGAGACCGGAGGATCTGGGTTCATGGCCAGCCTCAGCTACCTAGTGAGGCCCTCTGCAACTTAGTGAAACCCTATTTCAAAATAAAGAATAGAAAATAGGGCTAGGGGTGTAGCTCAGAAGTAGAATGACCCTGAATTCAATCCCCAGTATTGCAAAAACAAAAAAACATATCATCATGTTATAAAATTAAATAACAAGTCTGCATGAAACATAAGGCCTCAAAAAAGCTAGGTTGAGGCCATGAACAACTCATATTGCCACAAGCAGTGTCCCCTCCCCCAAATGGCAGACACCCATTTTAACAGGATAGTCGGGGCGGAATTTTTAATTTACTACCCTATGAAACAAAAAGGACTGACGCCTGTTACAACCCAGTGGTATGTATGCCCTCTGCACCTGACGCTGAGCCCACATCCAGTTAGGGGCCCATTTCCCCTTGGCTTCACCTGCCTCAAAGAAAACCAGAGAGACTGCACACCTCTGCTGAGCGACAGACCCGTGCGATAGCCCATTACTAGTCCCACTGTAACGGAAACCTGCCCACCTGCGCTCGCCTGGGACACAGAAGTGGCTGTTGAGGTGACAGGAGGTGCTCAAGCGAAATGTAGGCAGAGACTCTACAAAAGTCCACATTCCCTGCACAGTGCTTGGGGAGGGATTTATGAGAGCACCTTACAAGAAACGTATGAGCAATCAAACTTAAGGTAAAGCTTCTCAAGAAGGTATGAAAACAGAAAGGATATCTGGCCAGCAGGCTTTCAGGTGGCAGTCGAATACAAATAAACACTGGAGTCCTGACCCAAAGTGAAAACAGAGCACTCAACAGACAGGACTGCGCTCCTGACACCAAATACTCTTTCGTGTTTCTTTTTTTTTTTTCTTTTTCTTTTACCTTCTGTGATGTCAGGGATCGAACCCAGGACCTCATGCATGCTAAGCACACACTCGACTACTGTGTGACATCCCCAGCTAATTCCAAGTACTCTCAAAGCTTAACTCTAAATCCAGAGTAAAAAGAACAAAAATATTGTCTTTCCATAGTGTGTATGTATGTACACACATTACCAGTGATTTTCCCCCGTCTAGCCAACACAGGCAGATAGACATGAAAGTCTCTTTCTTATCATTTCTTTAGGCTCAATATTTAGACTTCAAAAAGCTGCACATTGTTAACTTCTTTCTAAGCTGTATATTCAGCCCCCAAAAATCTACCTGCAAGCAAGAGAAAAGGTGAAGATGAGGAACCTAAAATAAAGAAACAAATTATTTCTATAGCACTGTTGGAAATTTAGGTTTCTTAATAGCTTATTTTATTCCCCTTCTCAAAGAAGAGAGTAATTAGAAACCTTTGTAATTACAGTCAGGCCCAAGGTATGGATGTCAAAAGTCAATGAATTGAGGTTAGTCTTTTTTTTTTTTTTTTTTTCCTCGACTAAACCAAAGGAACTGCCGAAGGGACTTTGGATTCTTGGCCCCAAGTCTGTTTAATAAGCAAAGGTTAGGAAACAAAGTGGTTTGCTAAATGACTAACATAATTTGTTATCCTAGAGCGGATGAATCAAAAAGTGCAAAGCACAGAGGAATCGTGCACTGCTTCCCAACAGTTTACCACTGGCTGCTCTAGGATACTGAGGCCCTCTGTCTTAGTTCACAGACACAGCTCAGACGGCAAACAATACTTTGAAAGTGAACAGTTGACACGAAAACCTCTGCCCGATAGCTCAGGCTACCGAGTGAAAAGAGCTTGCCATGCATCCAGGGGCCAGCTATTTTTACAAATAGAGTAAAACTCACCATCCGTGGGCCAATGCCATTTACCAACACAGGACATTCAACTTTACCTGATTCTGCTTGGTCGTAGCCAAAGAAACTTAGCAGCTTAAGGAGCAGTTTCTCCTCGATTTGCACTGTGAATCTCTGAGCCGTGACCATCAGATGCTAGAGAGAAAGAAATTCTGGTTTATAGGGGAATGCCGGAGGAACTTTCACTTGTGCTGACAAGAAGACCTGGCAGAAGCCAGGTATGGTGGTACCTATGGTCTCAGCTACTTGGGAGGCTGAGGCAGAAGGATCTCAAAGAAAAAAAAAGCTCCATGGCCAGGACGTGGTTTCTGCACTCATGTGACTGAATGACGGTACCAGATTATTTCTGGCTTATCTCTTTCTTGTTACAATTAACAAAAGCTCCAGATGTTTCGTGGATGATTCGCCATCCTGCTCTCTGGTTCCCGGAGCATCTGGATATTGTTGGTCAGGATCGTGGCTTCTGATGCACGGTGGTGGGTGAACTTTACCGAGCTTATGCTCAGAGGGAGGGCAGCTCATTTAAGGTACTGCATAACTGCACTGTGGCTAAGGGCTGCAGGGCCAGAAAGATGGGACCAAGTCTCGGCTCCCACTGTCCCCGAGTTTGCTGTCATAACAGTTAGCTTATACATGGGACCTTTTCAAGAGGGTTTGTCACTCTTTTTTTTTCTTTCTTGTGGTACTAGGGATTGAAACCAGGGGCGTCTGCCTCTGAGCTATACCTTCAGCCCTTTTTATAAAAAAAAAAATATATATATATATATATATATATATTTTTTTTTTTTTTCTGTTTTGAAACAGAATCCCTTTAGGTTGCTGAGAGTCTCGCTAAGTTGCTGAGGCCGGCCTTGAACCTGCAATCCTTTTGTCTCATCCTCCCCAGTACTGGGATTACAGGCAGCACCACCACACCCAGCTGAATTTGTCATTCTTGAGCTATCTGTTTTTAGCAAACAGCATAGTAGCTTATGTAGCAGGATGTCTGTATCAAGGTCAAACCATTCATAACCCTTTCCAATATCTCTGAACTACTCTATTTTCTTTTTCCTGTGGTACTGTGGATTGAATCCAGGGGTATTCTACCTCTGAGCTACATTCCTAGCCCTTTTTATTATTTTTATTTTGAAACAGAGTCTTGATAAGTTACTGCACACTGACCTCAAACCTGCAATCCTCATGTCTAGGTCTTTCAAGTAGTAGGATTATAGGCATGCAGCACCAAGCCCGGCTCGTGTGTGTGTGTGTGTGTGTGTGTGTGCGCGCGTGTGTGTGCGTGTGTGTGTATGTTTTACTGGAGATTGAACCCAGGGGCATTCTGCCCCCAGCCCTATTTCATTTTTAATTTTGAAACACGGTCTCACTGAGTTGCTAAGTGTCTCACTAAATTGCTAAGACTGTCCTCAAACCTGTGACTCTCCTGTCTCAGCCTCCCAAGTACTAGGATTACAGGTATGCACCACCATGCCCAGCTGGACTACTCTATTTTTTATAATAGCTCTGATCTAACTAATAGATATTATACCTTCCTACAGAGATTTCACCTTGCTGAATAAAGCCTCTGGCCGCTATGGATTCAGTACTATCCAACTGTCCAACTAGGCCCTGCAAGGTCACTGAAAACACAACTGAGACTAGAGTACCAAGAGGAGGAGTTCGTCAGCATCCCCTGGCCAGGCTACGAGGCCACACACGGTGGGCCCTGGGCACTATTTCCAGGTGCGCCTGGCACTGCCGCTCCCACTCGCTGTGAGAGGGCTCAGCAGCCCCTGCATGGCATTGCACCCTCCCCCGCAGCCCACCTTGTAGATGTTGGTCAGTGCACTCTTACTGGGGAACTTCACTGCGTTGACCTGCACGGCGGGCCCGGTCTCGATGACCTCATTCTCGTTGCTCAGGGGGGTCACGTAGAGCATGAAGGGCTGAGTGGTGCCGATGAGCTGATTGTCCACCTGGGACAGAAACACAAGTGGACTGTGGCTCAGTTGCCACTTTTACCTCTGAGTGGTGCCTCATGATAGGTAAGTTACTCAGAAAGCAAACTGCCTGGCCACCCTACCCTATCTCAACAGCAACTGAGAAAACACTGGTCTCATCAAAGACCAGTAATAACAACAGTAGTAGTAGCAGCAGGAATAATAGAAGGCCTACTTGATTAAGGAAGTATTTCATTAATAGAACAGATTTGAAGTTTTCTCACCACCAAAAAATTGTAAATATGTGCGGTAATGCATGTGTTGATTAACTACATTTAGCCATTCAGCAACAGATACATATTTCAAGCATCATGTTGTACATCATAAATATATACAATTTTGTCAATTTACAAATTAATTACATCATTGAAAATAGAGGCGTTTAAACCCTACCAGGTGAGTACCACACACCAAGCACCATGGCCACCTCACACACTGTCTCACCAGTCACATGATGCCTATAACGCCGGAGTTAACCAACCTCAGGCTTTGCTGCAATCCTTATCAAAATCTCAAGAAGACTGCCCTCGCTTCACAGGTGAGAAAGGGAGAGGGGCCCGTGCTTAGGCTGCCTTGCTTAGGCTGGCCATTGACAGAACTGGAACTGGAAACCAGCTCTATCTGTCCCCTGTTCCCCAGGCCAAAGTCTTCACTGTCAATGCTTCTCTCTCTCCAAATTCCTTGAATACAATTAAATTAGAGAAGCAGTAGCTCATGTGGCTACCAAAGGGAAGGCATAATTCCCAACCCTAAGTCAGCTTCCTTCTCGAGGACGCAAGGGTTAGGTCAGTGGCCCCAGGGACGGCTCTACACACACAGCCCCAGCAGCACACAGACGAGGGCCCGCCACCCTGGGACATGCGTGCACGGCAGGAGGCTCACTGAAGGCTTTCTTTCCCACTCCAAAGATCTGCCCGGGGAGAGGGGTGTGGAGAGACCATCCGCTGGGTGCCCTAAGACCACTGCTGGGTGCTCTGAGCACGCCCCCTACCACGGCCCTTCTGCCACCCTCAAACAAGTAAACAGAAGCTTAGGGAAGTTTCCAGAAGTTAGACTACTTGCTCACATCACACAGCTAGCAAGTGGAAGAGTTGGAATTCAAATGTAGATCTTTTGGCACCAATCCTCTTGGCCTTATATTATGTGCCCTGGGTTTCCACACGGTCTGGTGAGAGTTGGTGCTGATATCCCTATTAAATCCAGTTGGGTGCTCAGCATAAAAACAAGAAGATTAACAACTCTGGACAATCCCCCCCACACACACACACTTACCTGTACATCCTGTATGCTGAGTTCAAGCATGTGACTGGTTGCCAACTGTGTGTAATGGACATTGATTCCTGAAAGGCTTGCAAAGACAAGTTCTTCTGGGACTTTATTAATTAAGGACACACCAATTCCACCTTCTAACCTCACAAGCACCTGGAAGGAAGTAAAAATACGGCCCACTGATTGTTTAAAACACAGCTATGGTAGCCAGTGGAGTACAAGGAAATGAGTAGCTTTGAATCCCTTGACTCTTTACTTCTGAGCAGAAGAAAACTCCCAAAGAGTCCTGTTACCCCCCCTTTGGCTCCAATGCCGTCATCTCCCAGGAGCCTCCCTCTGGAGGTTCCCCGCCTGCCCAGCCAGAGCTCCCGCAGAGTACTGAGGACTCTGCATTTGAGGGCTGCGAATGTTTCGGAATCTTTCCCCCCACTTGGGATGCGAGCTCTTAATAGGTTATTCAAGACACATCCATGACATCTGACACGGTGCTTTACACATTGACACTGGATTATTTTAATCACTTAATAAGTACAAAATAAGTGAGCTTTTTCATGTTTAATTTCCTTTTCAATCTTTCTGTTCTCTTCCAAATGCCAAACAAAGAGTGGGGAAGGGAGATGTCAAAGTGAGCTACAGCAAAAACAAACAAAAACAAAAGACCCCACATCCTGGCTTTCCTACTGTTGTTGTTTTACCATAAATCCTATTTAAATTCAAATCACTTAGTTTCCTTTTTTTTTTTTTTTTTTGCAGTACTGGGGATTGAATCCAGGGGCACTCTACCTCGGAGCTACACCCCCAGCCCTATTTTTTATTCTTTATTTGGAAACAGGTCTCACACTAAGTTGTGGAGGGCCTCACTAAGTAGTTGAGGCTGGGTGTGAACCTGCGATCCTCCTGTCTCAGCCTCTCAAGCACTAGGATTCCAAGCGTGCGCCACCACGCCCGGCTTAGCTTCCTTTTTGTTGCCTTCCTTTAGCAACATGGCAGATTTTGGTTCCACCTAATGCTATCATTTACATAATTCACTCACATATTCACGTTGTACTAGAGCACACATAATGAAGCAAAACCCATATTTAGAGTTCAAGCAGGACAGAAAGAAAACAGAAAACCACAGTGCAAAATTATCAACAAGGAAATAAATTTACAACATGGAACACTCACTTCCAACTCCTGCTCTGTGTCTGGATTCCTCAGTTTCTGCAGCTCTTGTTCAGTAACAGGAAGCTCATCCACTTCATATGACGAACGGTCACTTTTCCGCTGGCAGAAATCTGTTATCTGAGGTCAAGTAGAACACCACAGAGAGCTCACACTTCCATAGGGAGACCCATTCTAACCCATGCCTACTGTGTGGGTCAAAAGCCACTAGATGGCCAGGCATGGTGGCACACATCTTAACTTTAGTACTTGGGAGGCTGAGACAAGAGGATCGCAGGTTCGTGGCCAGCCTCAGCAACTTAGTGAGACTGTGTTTCCAAATAAAGAATAAAATAGGGCCAAGGGTGTAGCTTAGAGGTAGAATGCTCCTGGACTTAATCTCCAGTACCACACACACACAAAATTCACTATGTGCCCAAGAACCCTGTGGAAGTGAATGGTTTCCAAAGCACTGTTAATGAAGCGAACGTGCTTCTAAGTCTGCACAGCACACTCTGAGCTGTTGACACTGAGAGCCGCATATGGTAGGGCCAGGCGACCGGGAATGATGACTCAGGTCAAGACACGCAAACCTCAAGATCACTGTATCCATCTGTGCCATAAGGGTAGACTGGCTTTAGCCAAGTGTGGTGGTGCACGCCTGCAATCCCAAGTACATGGAAAGCTGAAACAGGAGGACTGCAGGTTCAAAGACAGCCTCGGTAAATAGTGGGACTCTCAGCAATGTAGTGAGACTGTTTCAAAATAAAAATAAAATATGGCTAGAGGTGCAGCTTGGAGGTAGAATGCCTCTGGGTTCAATTTCCAGTACCATACACACACACACACACATACACACACACACAGAGTAGACTGTTCTTTAAAGTGGCATTGGGGGGGTCTGATGTACTATCTCTGAGAGTTCCCTATTAACATTCCAACATCTTCTTTTTTCTTAGTTACCTAACTATAGTATGACTAATAAAATCCTTGTCTCCAGCACACACCTCTCCTTTGAGCTTCAGACCATATTTACAATGACTTCTGGACATCTTCATAGAGATACAGTGACCTTAACTGACAAGTCCCACATTTGACTCCTCATTTCCCAACAAGTCTGTTTGTATGTGAGGGGGCAGGGGGAAAATGAACACAGGAGTGTTCTACCTCTGAGCTATATCCCCAGTCCTTTTTATTTTGAAACAGGGTCTCACTAAGTTGCTCAGGCTGACCACAAACCCTGTCTTAGCCTCCCAAGCACTGGGATTACAGGTGTGCACCACTAAGCCTGGCTTTTCAACAGGTCTGCTGTCGTTTTGTTTTTATCTCTTGGAGTTTTGAGGTACTGTCCTCCTCGTCACCCAAATGGAATTTTGGGAGCCATCCTTGACTCCCTTCTCTCCTGAGTCCCCACAGTCAGCCCATCGCTAGATCTGGCCGACTCTGCTCCTAAATCGCTTCATTAGTCTTTGTTTCTCTCCGTCCTCCTCAGCGCCTACGCCTGCCACCCCTTCCCGCTCCAGCTGCCACCGTCTCTCATCCACACTGCTGCAGGAGCCTAACTGGTCCTTCTCCATCTCAAGTGTCGCTCCATTCCCATTCTCACATGGCAGTCAGAGGGAGTTATCTGAAATAAACCCGACTTCCTGTTGCCTTAGGGAAAGCACTAAGCTGTCAGGGGGTGCCTGGCGTTCACCGGCCTGGTCCCTGCTTCTATCCAGCCTCACGCCTCCCCACACTCTACGTGCCAGCTGGGCTGAAGCCCACTCCCTTAACTGCAGGCCCTCATTAGTCTCCTTCCCAAATACTACGGAATTTACTTATTATGCTTATTTCTCATTGATTGTCTACCCACACCTGGGTCTGTTCCTTGGTGTGTGCCTAGGACGGTGCCGGCTCCAGTGGCTGCTCAACAGGCCAATGCTACAGAAGCAGGCTCATCACCCAGAGCTAAGCCCTCCACCTCCTTCTCTATTCCTTAATGCCTTTCAGCTAGCCTGCAGGACTCAGCTTACTTAAGTTCTACTTTTCAAAGGAAGCCCCCCGACCTCCCAATCTGGGACCGCAGGTCCTTTCTGTGTGCCCTCCACTCCCCCTCTCAGAACAGAACTGACCAGGGACCTCATATCTTATCATTAGTAGTACCAATATGCCAATTACTCAAAGGTCGGACATGTTTTACTTTAATTCTCATAACAACTTGTAACTAAGTTCTATCCCCATTTTACAGATGAAGACACCATATCCTCACACCTGGCACAAGTGCGTTCAGTAATATTTGTTGAATGACTAAGCATGGTGAGGGGAAGGACATGAGTTCCTCGTCAGTTCTTATGATAAATTATCACCTGGAGTGCTCTAGTGGGTCCATCTGGGATGACTCTGATGGACAGCGTTCCGGAACCAGGCCTCATTTTTTGGTTAATAAATTGTTGCTCAGGTGGAACTGGCCCCAAAAGCTCCACAGACGTGTCAGGACCAAGAACGACTTCAGCTCCATCGAATAAACCAGAAAGCCCTCCTTTGGCCTAAAAGACATTGAAAGGCATAAGAGAAGGCAAAGGCACCGGCTCTGATGAGCTAATATGCCATATGAAATAGGTTACTAGGTTTAAATTCTCTTCTGTAGATCACGGTCGATGTACAACAAAGCATTTACTATTTATTCAGCTTTACAGGTGACAGTAGGATTATGCAAGTAAGATGGAAAGTTACTCTGCAAGGATTTGGGGAATTACATACATACATATAGTATGAGATAATTCCATTAAAGGAATATATTGGTTTTATTCTGCCTTGTAGTAACTTCTAGTCATTAAAAAAAATTTTAAAAAATAGCTAAAGCCATCTTTGAGTATTCTCATTGAGGGTTTAAAAATCTGAAATATTCTGAAAGTAAAATAATTATTACTATCACTCTGCTTTCCAATAAGAAGCAAATTCTAGAGTTAAAATCCTCACCCAACAGGCCTACGGCTGCACAACCAACGCAAATGCTCAACAGCTGGTGTCTCCTCTAAAATACAATGTGGCACAGAGAGTGTCACCCGGTACCCAGTTATGCAGGCCTTCGGAGAAAATCACATTCCCGAGTACGTGCCCTGTGAAATGCGAGTACATGGGACAAGGCGGGTGGGAGAGCCACACGGGCTCAGAGGACACGTGCAAAGCCTGTGTGGATCCCTTTGTTAATTTCTAAATACCGAGTAATGAAAGGGAAACTCTGAGCTGGGCTTGTACGATAAGTTTCAGTACAGGGAGAGTGTTTTATGTCTGTTGTAAGTTTAGAAAGCACACACACACAACCTAATAAGGGCAGCGTCAGGAAATGTTTTAATGCCTTCAATTACTTTATACAACATGATGAGATTGAAGCAAGCTCATTTCCCTAACCCAAACACATTCTGCAGTGTTGAACGCTGTCACTACAGGGCATTCACAAGCAGAGAAACGGTGAAACAGAGTCAAGAAACAGCAAACACCAGGAAGAACCTTGTGAGGAGGAAAATGCTCAAAAAGAAATGGAATTACATGGATTCCAGAAACAAACTAAAAGTAAAGTCAGGGTCAGACCCGGAACCCACGATGATAACAAGCCCTTTTCTGCCTCTACAAGTCTGAATTGTATTGCTAATTGAAAAACACAAATCCATTCCAGATGTGTGCTTCATATAAGGAGGCAGCTTGCCTTTGATGAAAAAGCTCAGGGCGACAGAGATAAAGAAAATAATCTTACTAAAGAGCAGCCGGAGGCTCCTTCTGCAGTGCACGCTGCCCTGGACCGGGGTCTCGCTGTATGAAAGGACAGCCTGGTTTCTAGCAGGGACCCGTCAACGGTTCTCTAGCGAGGGCCTGGTGTGCAAGCATTTATTGTGGGGTCTGGGGGCAGAACTGCACACGCAGCTGCACTGCTGTTCTGCTCTATACTAGAACCTCCTAGACACCTTCCTATGTGCTCACCTCAGATCCATGGTCATTTCCAGTCTGAAGCCCTTTCTGGCAGAAAATCTAAACTCTTGGTAATTTTCCAAACATATATTTGCTTATCGAGTACCTGGGAGTTTACTATGGAACAGACTGGCCGAGTTGACAGAGGAAATTGTTTAGCAATCTTGATTTTGACATTTGCTATGATAATTAGATGCTTGTTTGGATAGCACTAAGAATGCAGAAATAAACAGAATCGAGGGTATTGCAGAGCCCGTGATTACTCAACATCTCTGAGAACACTTTACAAAAGACTGTTGTAGCCATTTTATCAACTTTATGAGTTTCAAGTTAACCCACCTAACTTAGTGTTGGACTTTTAGTTGATATCTATCTTCCCTTCTTTAAAAAACTACACAGGTAATTTATGTCACAGAAAAAAAAAAAACAACAAAAAAACACCTCAGAGAAATGAAGAAAAATATCCCACCACCCAAAGGCAACCATTCTTAATACACATTGCACATCACCTTCAAGAAGATTGCTCATGTAAGTACACAAATGCACAGCAAAAGCTTCTCAGCTGTCCCTTAACAGAAACAGAATATGTAGTGCTCTGTCATTAATTTTTCTTACTGAACAATTTCTCATGCATGACCTAGTTGAAGCTTTGTTTCAAAGAAGACTCAACCTCCATATGCTGCAACCGGGGATGTAAACCTACTGACCTGGACCACCAACCCATGCAACCCGCAGGTCAGTTTGCCTTCTCGGAAACTCCACGTCTGAGTCGTGCTTCGCCTGCGGTCGGGCTTTCTTAGCATCAGCGGCTCGAATCTGGACAAAGAGAATGCAACAAGACCTCTGGGTCAGCTGTTTCTTCCTTATGGTATCCTCCACCCTTAAGATCTAAAGGGCAATTAGCTTCAATGACATGGCAGTTAGGAATCTCCCAATGAGGAAACAGGAGTCAAACAGAACGAAAAGCAACAAAGAGGCGACATGACGTGGTAAGACACTTAAGACTCCTAACCCAGGCCCCGGCGGCCTCACAGCGACAGGCCGCCACGCAGCACAGGAAAGGCGCTCTGTGACTATACCATGATCCTCTCAACAGTCCCTTTTCTGTTTTATTTCTAAATACTTTTATTTTGTGCCTTGTCTTTTTGGAAGTAAATTAAGTTTCAAATAATTTTACAGAGGCTCAAGCAAATAAAAATACTTTACTAAAACTTTATGTAAAAGGCTGGTTTAAATCTAGGGAGTTATTCATAAAAACACATTTAATAGTCTCTTACAAATTTCTGCTCTCAAAAGGTTTAATAAATGATCAGAAAACTTTTGTTTAAGTAACTGTTCACTTTCAGGGAGTAAGAGTGAACTGGACATTGGGATGAAAGAAATACTCACTTTTCATAAGATATCCTTTGATGGATTGATTTAGTGGTACTGAGGACCTTTTTTTTCCCCCAGTGCTGAGGATCCAGGGTCTTGTACATGTTAGGCAAACACTTTACTGCTGAACTACACCCCCTGCCCTCTACATATCCTTTTTTTTTTTTGCGGTACTGGGGATTGAACTCAGGGGCATTCTACCTCCGAGCTACACCCTTAGCCCTATTTATTATTCTTTATTTTGAAACAGGGTCTCACTAAGTTGCGGAGGGCCTCACCAGGTAGCTGAGGCCGGCCTCGAACCCGGATCCTCCAGTTTCAGCCTCCCAAATGCTGGGATTACAAGCGTGCGCCACCACGCCCAGCTTACATATCCTTTTTATTTGTCGACATTTCTTAACATTGGTATAGGTATTGTCATAGTAACTTAAAAAAATAAGATGAAGATTCCAATATTCTTATTTGAGAATTTGAAGAAAAATACAAATATAAATTCTTAGAAGAGTTTAAAGAACTCCTATTTCTTGTTGTAGATTTCCTCTGAGTCTGAATTTGAAAGCGCTGAGCTGAGAGTACAGCTCAGTGTCTGGGATGGACTCTGGGTTCCACCCCCAGCATCCTCCCCCATCTCCCCCCTCCCCCACCTAGAAACTCGCCTGTTGTCAGTTACTGCAGCGAGACCAGCAATATCTAGGATGGCAGAGCCCTCGGTGGAGCGCGTGGCTGAGGGCTTGTTAGGGTTGTGAGGAACCGAGGAGCCCTCGTGGGCCAGCATTCCGGTTCCTGTCATCCTCCAGAGCTGAGAACGCTTTCCTGGTTCCTGTTGAGCAGATACACGATCAATTTGGGTAGCATGTGAAGACAGAAAAGAGCCACCACGTGTGGTCACAGCCAGCTCAGTTTAAGAGCTTCCCCTAAGGGCCAACCAGTTCCCAAGCAGCAACTGTACTTGGAAATTTCTCCATGTCATACAAATACTTCATTCAAACTTTCACTACTGTCAGTCCTAGTTGTACTTGGGATAAAATATGCTAAGCTCTTGAACCAAACCACTCAAAATTACAAATATTGTAGCTTTTTAAAACTTTATTCCTTTCATATGCCTAAGATGTCTCCCCTTTTTAAAAACAGAAACAAATGGCTGTGCAATGTCCCGTACTAGCTATCCTGCATGATGGCTTCTGTTCTGGATGGTGACCCTCGGGTACCCTTATCTTAAAGAAGCATCCAATTATGGAAGGAATATATGATATCCTCAATATCTGGCCATTGGCAATCCTCACAATTTGCAGATAACCACGATTTACCAGGGGTCCTCCACCCCCTCCCCACTGCCTATAATGAAGTATACTATATTGATTGTTTCCAACTTTTACAACTTGATTATATGTAAACGTTAAGTTGGCTGAATTCAGGTTATACTATATTTCTCTGTTGATTCTCAATATATATTTCTCCCTGGGAATATTTAAAACAGCAGTGGGCTTCCTAGTCAATCACAGAGGTCTAGTGTGATCCACTGCATACTAGAAGTATACTTACTGAGGCTTTCCTATGTGCCAGGTTTCAGCCCACAGGATTTACATGTAATAACACATTTAACCCTGAAGATAATCCAGTGAGGTATAGGCTGCTACTGTCCTTACATACAGATGAGGAAAGTGAGGTGGAATGAGATGGAGTAACTTCCCCAAGGCCACACGACTAGGAAGTGGTAGAGCCAAGATGTGAATCACCCCGGCCTAATTCCAGAGCCCGCACGGTGAACTCAGTGACACCTCTGCTCCAGTTGTGACTGTCAAGGTCACATACACACCCACCAGGTAGGAGCTCCACCAGTTACAGCGACAGACACTTCGGGGTCCTCCAGACTCCCTCACATGCTGCCCATGTGCCTGAAAGATGGCCTTTTCAGTCTACATTCTACAGAGCAGGAACTCCGCAAGGGTGTAGAGTGTACGTCAGAGCCATAATGTCAGGATCTGACACCCAGCTGCGGTTTATGAGCTGAGCAACCCTAGATAAGTTACCTAATCTCTTAGAGCCTCTGTTTCCTGACCTGTCAGAGAAGGAACTTAAGCTACCTCTTACGATTCTTTTGATAAATTCCATAAATACAAGGTGCTTAGCACATGCCTGGCACAGGGCATGGCCTCTATAAATGTTTGTTACGCTATCATCTTTACACCTCTCGATCTAGCGCTTTATGTACATTCCTTAGTTGAGCCTTCTAAATGCATGGAAGGTCCGTAGGAAGATGAAGGTGAGAGGGGACGGGAAAATACCTGACATCATCTCCACGCGGCTGAGCCAGAACTCAAACCTAGAAAGCCCCACCCCACCCCTCTTTCTCTAGGTACTGCTGCCCCATGTCCGCGAGATGACAGGGGCCATGCTCTCCACCTCCACACACCATCCACAGCGCCGAAGCAGCACGGAGAGCATCTCCAGTGTCTTGCAGATGCCACCGAGTCAAAGCACAGATGCCCAGGTGAGACCAGGTCTCACGCAGGGACTCCTCCTCTGCCTGACCCTAGGTACAGGCTTGTCATAAACTGGAAACCACCAAGATTTTCACTTAAAAACCCAAGATGCCCCATTCTCCTTCCTGTTCCCCCTCCTCTTAACAATTTAGTCCCCAAACTTTCCGATGGTGCAGAGAAAGGAAGAGGTCCACGAAGGCTGTGGGTGTGATGGGTGGTGTGGCCTCTTCCAGTTAGAAATCTGTCAAGAGCTGTGTGACCTCAGAATCAACTGAGTCCTGAAAAGCTGTGTTACTGCCACGTCGGCAAACAGACATCCTCTGCCAGGGCTTTTAAAATCAAATCATTAAGATTATGCAAAATCTTAGTGAATACATTCCACAGGTGACGAGCTCCAAATGACACCACCAGGTGGTCCTCTCCCCTGCAAGTGGCTTCTGCACCTCGGTGCTCCTAAACGCCTGTCATCTGTGAGTCCCAACCACTTATGACCGGCTTTTCTGTTTTGTTTTGTTTTTTTAAACATTTCTGGATGAATTTTACTGCCTTTCTCTCCAAATCTAGGTCCATTAGCATAAACACTTCCCAAAACTCACTTGTAAAGAAAGTCAAACTGACATTTCTTTCTCTTTTCATGATGATTTACCAGGAAGCATATAAAAAGGGAAATTTTTTCAGTGTGATTTTTTTTTTTTTTTTTTTTTTTTAATTTGGCTCAAGAAGATTAGGGAACAGAAAAATAAAGTAATGAAAAAGACAAATCACAAATTGAAGGATGAAGTTCTCCAAAGGACACGGAAGATGAGAAGGGTTGGGAATCCTCTAAGCAGGAGCCCCACACAGGGGGACCCCTGACTGCAGCCTTCCGGACCCCGTGTTCCGTGCCTCCAGCGAGAGAGCACGACATCCAACCCAAGTTTCCATTTCTTCATTTGTCAAACACACACTCTGGACTAGACGATCCCAAGCCCGCTTCCAGTGCTACAAATGCTTTATTAAAATTCCACTGTAGAAGCTCTCTTACCTTCTTCTTTAAAATGACTCTTTGGGTCTTTGGGGAGACATCCAGGACGAGCTCTGCACAGGTAACGGCCTTGGTGGAAGCGACAGGCCTTCCCGTCCCCGCCTGCAAACTAGGATTCAGTAAATGAGCAGACATACACACACATGCATTCAAGTAATTGCAAGCATATTGTCTCTATTGAAGAAGAAAAACTTTAAAAGTATAGAACAAAAAGTCTGACTTGAGACACAGAAGGACTAGGGCTGTTTTCCCCTGTACAGTTCCAAGATTCATTTGTGAGAAGCTATACACTGATATTTTCACTCTCCTGATCATTTTAGTGGCTTCAAATTCAGTCATAAAAGGATGACCAAATATCTTTAAAGGTCAAAAGGAAAACAAAAGCAAACAAAACAGAACCAAGGCAGGCATCCCAAGGACCCTACAATCAACTCTACTCTGCCAGGCAGAACGGAGCATCACTGCATCCCAGCTCTCAGCCAGAATCTGAAGGCCTTTTGGTAAAGATGGAAGGAAATGAATGCACAGACAACACCTTCCTCCAACTCAACCCTGTTGTGCTTCTCTGTGCTTAAACAATCCTGAGCTTTATGGAATGTTGCAGCACAGCTACACTGTGGGGTATCTGGATAAAATTTCATGGAGCTTATTGACCTGTTTCCATTAATCCCTATGTCATACATGGTAGTGGTAAATTCAGAGTTAAAAATTAGTTTTCATGACACCAAAACTATGACAAAAAATAGATACTCAATTTAATTGAAATGAAAAACATTGTTTTGTTGTTGTTGTTTTAGGGTGTGTGTGTGGGGGGGGTGTAGCTGGGGACTGAACCCAGGGGCATTGTATGTCTGAGCTACACCCCTAGCCCTTTTTAGTTGCAGAGGATCTTGCTAAGTTGCCAACGCTGATCTCAAATCTACAATCCTCCTACCTCAGCCTCCCAAGGACTGGGATTATAGGCGTGCACCACCATACCTGACTTGTTCTTCAAAGGGTGCCATCAGAAAGTCAAGAGAAGCCGGGCGTGGTGGCGCACGCTTGTAATCCCAGCATTCGGGAGGCTGAGACCAGAGGATCCGGGTTCGCGGCCAGCCTCAGCTACCTAGTGAGGCACTCCGCAACTTAGTGAGACTCGGTT
>PVLC010000585.1:46713-63352 GCA_004027655.1 Graphiurus murinus
AAAAAAAAAAAAAAAAAAAAAAAAAAAAAAAAAAAAAAAAAAAAAAAAAAAAAAAAAAAAAAAAAAAAAAAAAAAAAAAAAAAAAAAAAAAAAAAAAAAAAAAAAAAAAAAAAAAAAAAGAAAGTCAAGAGAAAACTCACAGAATGGGAGAAATATTTGCAAGTCATATATCAGATAAGGGACTAATATCAGATCATACAAAGACCATCTAAATTCAACAATAAAAAGACAAATGCTTCCATTTTAAGATGAGCAAAGAATCTGAATGTGTTTCTTCAAAGCAAGTACATGAATGGCAAAGAGTCACATGAAGAGCTGAGCCACATCATTAGTTACTGAGAAATATACAATTAAAACATGTTAATCAAAAAAGAAAATAAATGCAAATCAAAGCCACAATGAAATACCACTTCACACCCAGCAGAATGGGTATAACCAAATAATACAATAAATGATATGTGTTGGTGAAGATGTGGAGATATCAGAATTCTTTTTTTTTTTTTTTTTTTTTTTGCAGTTCTGGGGATTGAACCCAGGGGCATTCTACCTACAAGCTACACACCCAGTCCTATTTTTTATTCTTTATGTTTGAAACAGGGTCTCACTAAAGTAGCTGAGGCTGGCCGAGAACCCGGATCCTCCAGTCTCAGCCTCCCAAGTACTGGGATTACAAGCGTTCGCCACCACACCCAGCTGAGATATCAGAATTCTTGTGAATCTCTGATGGAGTGTACAATGGTTGAGCCACTGTGGAAGCAATGCAGTGGTTCCTCAACAAGTTAACCTTCGAACCCAGTCACTCTACTGTGTTAACATGAAAGAACGGACAATAGGTATTCAGACAAAGACATGCACAGGCAAGTTCAAAACAGCCCTGCTCACCACAGCCAGATCGTGGAAACCACTGAAACGCTCGTCAGTGATGAATGATAAGATACGGACTATGTGTACAAGAGAATATTCCTCAGCCATCAAAGCAAAAAAAAAAAAAAAAATACTGGAACATAACTACAGTGTGGTCGAACCTCTAAAAATGACGCTAAGCGAGAGAAGCCAGACACAAAGGTCACTTATATGACCCCATTTATGAGAAATATCCAGAACAGGTAAATCCATTGAGACAGAAAGCGGATTAGTGGTTGTCTAGGTCTGGGAGGAGGGAGGAATGGGGAGTAAGTGATTAATGCATTTAGGATTTCTGTGGGGGGGTAGAGATGATACAAATGTTCAGGAAGTAGGTAGAAGTGATGGTCAAGAACGTAAAAAATGCATTAGATGCCATTGAACTGTTCACTTTAAAACAGCTAATTTTATGTAATATAAATAAATTTTTTTAAAAAAAACAACACACCTAATCTTCTTCACTATTATTAGTTCCCACCAAAGATGCAGAAAAACTAAGATACTCCAAAAACGGTTCAGCTGTTCAGCACACCAAGAGCATTTGGATTCTGCTGTTAGATTCCCTCACCAAGATTCCCAGCAGCTTCTCTTTTTATCTGCTCTGTGTCACTCAACCCACTGAGCTCATCACCCTCCACTAGGACTCCAGTTAAAGAGCCCAGTAACTGCTGGAATTTATAGAACAGAAAGAACAACATGCCAGCAACCCGATTTAGAACTGGTTTTTCAGACACTAAACTTTAACCATGTCACACTGTTAAGTGCCATAATCTTTAAAAACAAACAAACAACAGGCAAACAAACATTTCTGGCTCTGTTATAACAAACACCCCAGCGCCATCATTACTAAAGGGAATTGTTAACAGGCAAGGGAAAGAACAGTCATCTCCTCTCTGCAATTCATTTCATTGCTTCTGAAACCTGACCTCCAGGTAGATGAGAAGGATCGTGCAAAGACAGGAGACGATTCTGTGGATCCCTGGTACACACAGAGCATCATTCCCAGGAATGGGCGCTGTGGAGCTGTGGAACTGTGGGAAGGAGTGTAACTGTAGATGCCTGGTTCATCCAGTGTTTTATATTTATAATGCTAAAGTTCAGCTGCTTCCCACTTCTTCACAGATAAGCCTTAAAAGTGGCCTGGTAGTTTCAGCATAGAATCGGTAAGCTGTATTGACATGTTGGGAAAGAATGACTACTTTTTGAAGACCCAATATTTTGAACCTTGTTATGTGCTAACCTAAAGGCAGAATTAAGAGTTAGCTTGAAGCCATGCGTGGTGGCGCACGCTTGTAATCCCAGCATTTGGGAGGCTGAGACTGGAGGATCTGGGTTCCTGGCCAGCCTCAGCTGCTTAGTAAGGCACTCCACAACTTAGTGAGACCCTGTTTCAAAATCAAGAATAAAAAATAGGGCTGGGGGTGTAGCTCGGAAGTAGAATGCCCCCAGGTTCCATCCCCAGTACCGCAAAAAAAAAAAAAAAAAAGAGTTAGCTCAATATTCTTCACCTGAGTTTTCAAAATATAACTATTCAAACAACAGTAAAGATTGTATTTCTAAGTTACTGTAAAGTTAAAGTACTATAGTTGGCTTTAGGTGAATACCACAATAGACTATTAAGTGCAGTATCCTCAGTGGAGAAAGTAGTTAAAAATAAGATGAACAATTATAAAGAGTACTCAGTTTCAAATGAGGAAAGAGGCAAAACAGACTAAAAAATAGGAGAAAGAGCTGACTGCGGTGGCACACACCTGTAATCCCAGTACTTGGGATCTGAGACAAGAGGGTTGCAGGCCAGCCTCAGCAATGGAGCAACACTCCCAGCAACCTAGCAAGACCTTATTTCAAAATAAAATAAGGTTGGGGGTGTGGAATGCCCCTGGGTTCAATCCCCAGTACCACTGAAAAAAATAATAATGAAATACAACAAATAAGAGAAAGAAAGTTTTAAAAATACATACAAAATAATACCTTAATACAAGAAGAATTTAAGATAAAAGAATAACATCTTGCAAAAGGAGTTGTTAAACACAAGAATGGATTAATGGAAAAGGTCTTTAAAAAGAAGAGTCTGGCCTCTTTGGATAAATTTTAAGCTAGCCCAAAGACAAGGATTTAGACTAAATGACTTCTCAAGTTAGACCCTGAGCCTAGGATTTGGTAAAGAATGAAGGAATTTTTTCTCCATACTTTGGTCTCTCCAGAAACAGCTTAAAGTTTAAAACCAGTACATAATTAGAACCTTCTGCTTTACAGGAATAGTAATTTAATCCAGAATTACCCAGAAAATGTATATGTAGCAGCAATGTAAATGAAATTTTCATAATACAGCTGCCGGTTATCCTGGAAATCATTCATGCTGCAGGTGATCTCTGAGGAGCCTGCCCCCTTAACAGTCAGAGTGATGAAGGGTGGCAGGGTGGGCTCGTCCCAGGCGTAAGCCAGCGACGTCTTGGGCTTCACTTCAGTTCGGAGCCGGGGTTCAGCCACGCCATGCTGAGTGAAGACAACGGGAACCTAGGGTGGTAAGGGCGGGGGACAGAGAGGACTTGCGTTGAGAGTGGAGAGGGAGCCGGGCGTGGTGGCGCAGGCTTGTAATCCCAGCATTTGGGAGGCTGATCCAGCCTCAGCTACCTAATGAGGCCCTCTGCAATTTAGTGAGACCCTGCTTCAAAATAAAGAATAAAAAATAGGACTGGGGGTGTAGCTCAGAGGTAGAATGCCCCTGGGTTCAATCCCCAGTACTGCAAAAAAAAAAAAGAGAGTGGAGAGGGGTTAGCCCAGGAGCCTTTGTTAATGAACCTGCACAGGGGAGTCACCAGGGAGGCCCATCATCTCACCTCCCCAAATGCTTCTCTAATCATCTCACAAGGTCCCAGAGCCCACTAATTGAAGGACCACGGCTATACCCTATTGGACAGACAGCTGTAAGAAGCTTTGCCAAAATATCTAGGGGAAGCAATTCTATCCTTCCAAGATTCCTTCCTATCACGACTCTCCTGTGAGATACTCTGAATACAGCAATGAATAAGAATTTTGGAATTTGGTTATGGAAAGTCATATATTATATAATGCTATTCAAAAGAGTAGAGTGTGTGTGTGTGTGTGTGTGTGTGTGTGTGTGTGTGTGTGTGTGTGTATCTTTACTGGGGAATGAACCCAGGGACATTCTACCTCCACATTACACCCCGGTCCTATTTAATTTTTTTTATTTTGAGACAGGGTCTCACTAGGTTGATGAGAGTCTATTTGCTGAGACTGTCCTCAAACCTGTGATCCTCCTATCTCTGCCTCCCAAGTACTGGGATTTCAAGCATGTCCATCATGCCCGGCTCAAAGGAGTAATTTGAAATAGAGTCTAATGACTTCTATTTTGGCTTTACTTGGAAGAATTATAAAAACGCTCACTCTAAGCAACAGTAGAACTACCCATTCCCATTATCACTGGACAATCTGATTCCCTTCTCTGTCTGTATGAAATATCTACAGAGGACATCATGTCAACCAAATATTCTAGTCAAAATAAGTTTGGTGGCTAAAAACAAAAATGACCAGCAGACCACTGGACATGGTGGCACATGCCTGTAATCCCAGTATTTGGGAGGCTGAGACAGGAGGATCACAGATTCAAAGCTAGCCTCAGCAATGTAGCAAGACTCTCAGCAACTTAGGGAGACCCTGTTTTCAAATAAAAAATAAAATAGGGCAGGGAGATACAATGCCCCTAGTTTCAATCCCTGGAACCACACAAAAAAAGGGGTGCAAGCAGCAAGCAGAAACCATCTCCTAATGGCAAAAATTTCTAGGATTGTCAAGCTACAGAGAGTCTAATTTATGGAGCATTTTTTAAGTGTACTTCACCATTATCTTGTTGGGGGTGTGTGTGTGTGTGTGTGTGTGTGTGTGTGTGTGTGTGTGTGTGTGTGTGTGTGTGTGTGTGTGTGTTAAAGGAGTAATAGGGATTGAATCCAGGGGCATTGCACCACCGAGCTGCACCCTCAGCCCTTTTTACTTTGAAATGGGGTCTCACTAAGTTGTTGAGGGTCTTGCTAAATTGCTAAAGCTGGCCTTGAATCTGCAAATCCCCTGTCTCAGCCTCCCAAGTACCAGGACTATAGGCTTGTGCCACCGTGTCTAGCTTACTGCACTATAGTCTTAAAGGTAGCATACATTCCACCTTCCCGCACATGAAGCAGCCCAACTATCACTCCACTTCACTTGGTACCTTAGAAAAGTTGTCAATTCGAAAAGGAGGGGGCAACTGATCTGTGTCACTGAAGGAGATCCTATATGTAGCTCCTCGGAGGGTAATTTCCACTCGCAGGAAGAAGCATTTTCCCAGGGTGTCCCTGCAGAATGAAGGAAAAAGAGAGGCTGTGTTAAAAGGAACACACTGAGGTCACGTTCTCACAAACACAACACTGCATGCGCCTTGATTCACACTACTGGACCTATTATGTGTTCTTTGATCAGACTAGAAAAGTAGAACCAATCACGTAAAAACAAAATGGTGATTCTTGTACTGGGGATTGAACCAATGGCATTCTACCTCTGAGCTACACCCTCAGCCCTTTTTATTTTTGAAATAGAACCTTGCTAAATTCCCAAGGGCCTCGCTAAGTTGTTGACACTGGACTTGGACCTGTAATTCTCCTCTCTCAGCCTCCCAAATACTGGGATTACAGGCATGTGCTACCACGCTCAGCAAAATGGTGATTTTCTAATTCTCTTATCTCTTCAAAATTTATTAAATGATATTCTTCTGTAAAGAAGAGGTGTGCAGAAGAGTATGTATGTAACACATATGTGTATACATTAATTTTTTTTACTGTATCACTGGAAGGAATGAAACATGCATATTCACATAAGAATTTCAGTTAACAAATGAAGTGAGAGAATTAGAAAAATAACCACTTTGGCCGGGTGTGGTGGCGCACGCTTGTAATCCCAGCATTCGGGAGGCTAAGACCAGAGGATCCGGGTTCGCGGCCAGCCTCAGCTACCTAGTGAGGCACTCCGCAACTTAGTGAGACCTGGTTTCAAAATAAAGAATAAAAAATAGGGCTGGGGGTGTAGCTCAAAGGTAGAATGCCCCTGAGTTCAATCCCCAGTACCGCCAAAAAAAAAAAAAAAAAAGAAAAATAACCACTTTGCAATCACCAATGTAATAGCTGATTCAGGTCAGAACCATCAAACCTTGAGTGAAAGGTTTTCGGGAAACAAAATATTTGTTCTTATACTCTCCCTCAGTGGATGAGTCCTCTTTACAAAGAGAAAAAGCTAACTTTACAATAGAGATCGAGTGTACACCACCTCAACCAAGTGATGACCAAACTTAACAAAACTATTAAGAAGACCAACACGTTACTGGCTTCCTGACATGCTGCAATAGAAAATACACCATTGCATAGGTTGTTACCAGAAACACCTGACCCAAATCTATGCATATGATAATATCATCAAAATGCAGAAAACGGGACATTCTACAAGAAACTGGAGTCTTCAAAAATGTCAATGCCAATGAGGTAAAAAAAGGAAAAGTAGGACTACTCTAAAGGACACAGGAGAACATATCAGTCAAATAAGATAAATGATCACTGTATCCTAGATCAGGGAGAGGGGGTTGCTATGAAGGACATTTTAAGACTATTAGAAAATATTGTATCAGCCGGGCATGGTGGCGCACGCTTGTAATCCCAGCATTTGGGAGGCTCAGACCGGAGGATCCGGGTTCGTGGCCAGCCTCAGCTACCTAGTGAGGCACTCCACAACTTAGTGAGAACTGGTTTCAAAATAAAGACTAAAAAATAGGGCTGGGGGTATAGCTCAAAGGTGGAACCCCCCCTGAGTTCAATCCCCAGTACTGGAAAAAAAAAAAAAACAAAATTGGGCCAAGAGGTGGGCATAGTGGTACACACCTATAATCTCAATACTTGGGAGGTTGAGATAGGAAGATCACAGGTTTGAGGACAGCCTCAGCAAGTAGTGAGACTCTCATCAACCTTGCAAGACTCTGTTTCAAAATAAAAATAAAATACGGCTAGGGGTGTAGCTCAGAGTAGAATGCCTCTGTGTCCAATCCCCAGGACCACCAATAAAAAAAAAATTGAGCCAAGGACTTATACAGATAATTCTCTGAAGATATACAAATGGCCAAGAAGCACTTGAAAAGATGCTCAGCACCATTAATCATTAGAGAAATGTGAATCAAAACCACAATGAGGGCTGGGGTTTAACTTAGTGATAGAGCATGTGTTTAGTATGTATGAGACCTTGGGTTCAATGGCCAGTACCAAAAAAAGAAAAAACCACAACGAGATACCACTTCCTACCCTTTAGGATAGCTACTATCAAAAACAGAAAATGTTCTCTGAGAGTCAAAGGATAACTCTCAGAGAACTTTTTTTTTTTTTTTTTTCAAAAACAGAAAATGAAAAGTGTTACTGAGGTTGTAGACCTCAGTGCACTGTTGGTAGGAAAGTAAAATGCTATCATCACTATAGAAAACAGGATAGTGGTTCTTCAAAAAATTAAAATAGAATGATTGTATGATCCAACAATCCCCTGGGTCTATGCCCAAAAGAACTGACAAGAGTTTCAGTTTTACAAGATGAAAAGAGTTCTAGAGATTGTACAACAAGGCCTGGGGATGTGGCTCAGTATAGAGTGCATGCCTAGCACGTGTAAGGCCTTGAGTTTAGTCCCCTGCACGAGAGAGAGAGAGATTGATTGATTGATTGATTGATTGTACAACACGTACTCACACTAGTGAACTGGACACTTAAAAATGGTTAAAATGGCCAACTTTGTTATGTGTGCTTTACTACAATTAAAATTTTTTTAGCTGGGTGGTTGACATCTGTAGTCCCAGCTACTTGGGAGGCTGAGGCAGGAGGATAACTCAAGCCTAGGAGTTAGAGGCCAAGCTAGCAATACAGCAAGACGCTCCCCTCTTAAACAAACAAATAAATGTCAAAAAGCATTTGATGAAAGCAGGAAGAAAGAGTAAGGCATCTTAGGCTAGGTAAGGCTGAATTTAGTTGCTTTTCCTTAACAAAGAGCTAAGGATCACTGGGTTGGGCACAGAAGGCCAGATGATTTATTGGAACAGCATCAAATGAGAGAAAAGTGTACAAGTATGTAATAGACAAAAACATTTATAGTCAGTGTTTCCATCTAAATGCAGACTGAATTTTCAAAGTTGCAGACAATCATTATATAAGATCATTGTTATTCCTTGGAATCATAACCTTTTATATCACAGAACTTTACACATGGTTGAAACTACTTACATCCCCTTTAACTCATTCCATCAAAACACTCACTCAGGGGTCCAAGGACTTTCTCGAGTTCTAAGAACTTTGTCTGAGCTGGAAATACATGTGTCCACTTCACAAAGAGCAGTATGGTCTCGCTATTTATATTACTCCACCTCTTTACCTAGAGACTCAAACTCACCTCATATTGATATGGAAGGAATTGTTCTTGTTGACTTCAAAGCCTCCAGACCAAATGCAGTTGGGGACGTCCATCAGCCTGACGCACAGCAGCTGATCGTAGTCATTGCGCGGCCAGTGGAACACCACGCTGGAGCCAGGGAGGGTGGAAATGTAGCCTTCAGGATTGGCTGTTCCCTAAAACACAGGATCACTGGCTTGAGATGCCAAGTCAGTCCAATTCATTATTTGACTCAGTACCATACAAGTGTTTACTGAGTGGCTAGCTTCTCTGCGCCTTACCCTCTATCAGGAGCCGTACGAGTTGCTCACAAACAGAACTTACAGTTTGCACAGGAAATAAGCCATGACAGTAAAACACACTGTGCTATGAAACACACACCAATCTCCAAAAGCAAACTGCTTACCTGTCCTCTGGCAAATTCCCTCTGTGCAAATGCGAGCTTGTGAGATGACTTATTGTCTAACAGGTAACGGGGAGCAAAGATGACCATACAGGTATCAATATATCGACCTCGGCCTTTCTTGACATCAATACCTACAAAGAACAAGAACCACTCCTGTGAATTAATCAGAAGAAAAAAAATTCTTGGCCTGACAAAAATAAATATACTTTACAATTTCACAGTTTCCCTAAGAAAACAGTATCACCTGGAGAGGGTATCGAGCCTTTCAAGAATGGAATGAAACTGGCAACTGCACGCAAAGCCTCATTCCTTCTTTCCATTTTGGCCTTCAAAAGTCTCCAGGGCACTCTTCAATATCCCCATAATTCCTGGATTCTTCACAAAGTGTGCACCATTATAACAACAACGAAAACACACAGGTGTTCGGTCATACACACCTGACTACTGAGACAGTTTCATGTGATACATTTCTGCTTATACCTGGGACACAGTATTTCCCCTGGAGAACTTGCCCTTTTTATAGGATACAGTGAAAATTTCAGAGTACTTAGTTGGATTCTGCACTGCCTGAACTCAACTAACTTCCCCAGTACTCTCTTATAGTTCATTGTTCAAGAATACAGCTCAAATATAATGCTAAATATTATAGATATTTATTCACTACATAAGTAGGTTTCTAGCCCCTATTATGTACTAGAAAAAAATATCAGACAGATGGAAATCTCAAAAGAACAACTTTTAAATAAAGAAAAGTGAAATTGCATTGAGTTGCCTTAAAATTTTTATAACAATTTTTCAAAAAAAGCACTCAGTGGGAAGAATCACTTATTCATGAAGACAATAAAAATAGCATCTATATTCAAAGCCCTGGGCTATACATTGATAAAAAATCCTGGTAGTAGAAATAACAAAAATAACAATATTAACTGAACTTTTCACACGATTTTCAAACTCTTCATCAAAGGCTTTAAATTTAATCTTCAACATAGCCTTATGAGTCAGGAATTCTAATTATTTTCATTTTACATATGAGGAAACCAAGGCATGGAAAGCTAAGTAACTTGCCCTAGGCCACAAAGCTAGTAGACGGCATGGATGAGATTCAAACCGAGGCAGCCTGCCTCCAGGGCAAGCACAGCTTGCTTAATGCTGGGGTAGGACCCAATTCAGCAGTCAACAAGTATGGAACGAACCATAAAAATGGAGGACTCTGCCTTCTGACATGGCAATCCTAGATTTTCTAACATCATCCCAATTACAAATATTCCTAGCTGATAACTCCGTAATATACTTGCACTGGCTTGAAAATTCTGGTGTCCTTTTCATATAAACCTTGGGAATACCCGAGACTGAGCAAATCACAGGAAAAAGTATATCTGAAACTCTGTATCTAAGAAATGCCATATAGTACTGAGATAGGAAGACAAACCTATCACTTTTCTTTCTGTGATATACAGAAAAGCTTTGGCTATCAGAAACTGATGGTATCAGAGTTAGCTGATCTCAACTAATACAAAGTCTGCCTACTAAAGATGCACTTAATCTGATACTACAAAAAAAGAGTCTAGAGTACCCAAACAGTACACTCAATTTTCAGAAAAAGGTGGGCTCTTTGTTGTTTCTCTTTTCATCTTAAGCTGCCTGCCAAACTCTCAATAAATCAAGAGCTGAGATCAAAATATACAAAATTCATTTTTTGTTTTTTTTTTTTTTTTTAGAGGTACATGTAAAGTTAATTGGCAAGGCCTTCCCTGTCTTTTCAGTTTGGGATTGTGCTTTAAACATTCCTGATAAGGAACTAGTTATCTACTCAATCCTTCAAAATTTTTCAAGTAAGAGATTCCACAAATTCCCTTGATAATACATGCTCAAATCTCATAAACATTAAGAATTGTCAAGTTCTATCTTAGCCCACTCCCTCTATCTCTTCTTTTGGTGGAACAACAAAAGTCAAAGCTCAGTTTTGTCCCTAAATGCCTATGCCGTGAGCTTGAAGGAGCACTCCCTGTGCAATCACTGTGTGTTTCTGCTCAGTTTACATCTCTGCAAGAATTGGGAGGTTCTTAGTACTAACTGCTTTAAAAGGAACAAGATCCACACCTCCTATGCCTCTCCCCTATTTGTCCCAACTATAGCTTCCAGCCAACATGTATAGCTTGGTTTGGAAAATGTACCACGGGCAAGACAGGCCAGCTGAAAGCCAAACCTAGCACAAAGTAGCTTTTGCCTATTCAAGAGGTAAAGCAAACAAATGTGAGAAAAAGTATCTTCAGCTGGAGGATCAAATGAAGTTTATTTTTTTTTAAATCTTAATGTCAATTGTAAGGAGACAGCTCACATGTCAAAGGAGCATGAATATAAATCCACGCTTTAAAAATCTGAAAAGGAAACTATACTTGGAAGATTCTTATACTAAGAAATCCTCAAACACCTAAACATGTCCCTGACTCTCCACTGGATTTGGGGTGAATCTGTACAAGCTGTCACCTCAGTTCTTCCTTCTGTAACATGATTCTTTAGATCTGTACTGCCCAACACAACCACCAAGAGCCAAGTGAAGCTACTGAGATCTAAATTCACTAAAACTGTATAAAATGAAAAGTTTTATTCCTCAGTCACACTTGCCACAACTTCTCAGGAATGTGCCCTCAACTGCTCAGCAGCCGCATGTGGCTAGCAGAAGTTCTACGGGACAAGGCAGTCCCAGATCATATTCCAGTGTTTTGAGGCCCTTGGAAGTTGTACACTTCACGAAGGATTCACTGTTAACAGTTTAAACCTGGAGCATATTTAAGTTCGATTGATCCTAACCCTTCAGAAACTCCTTCAAGTATTCTCAGGTGGCTCTGAAGCATATGGGAACAGTATCCTCCCCTGCCCTTCCCACCTACAGGAGCTGAGCGAGTGTGGGGGCTTCTAATGACTAAGCCGCCGAGTGCATTTTATTATATTTTCTGCCTCAAATTCGCACACCCCCGCCCTAATCCTACTTCTGACCCAGACTTCCCCTTTGCATCTGGGCAAGTCACTTACCCTCTCTGCTTTAGTTTCAGGGCGAACAATGCTTCTTACCCTCTTAGGGTTTGCAAAGTTTAATGAATGCGTGGGAATACTTGGAGGATGAAAAGCATTCTAAGTGTTCCCATTATTCCGCTGAAAACAAGGGTTCCAGCCAAACTGATACTTCCTGACACAGGTGAGCCTGAAATTAAACAGAGCCACCTCAAAAGGGCAGTGTTTAGGTAGCTCCTCAGGTCCCTAAGAGAATAGATCTGTGTTGATAGCAATCTAGCATTCAGAGAACAGATATCTGACCTGCTGTCAAATGAAAAGAGTCAGCATTTGTAGCCAGGCCCCACTGCCTGGCCAGCTTATTCCTCTAAGCCTGAGGTCACTGGCCAGTGGTTCTGATCCTCCCGTCAGCCCAAACGTAACCCACCAATGTTATAGATCAGCCCTGGGCGGTTTCCTTGCTGGATGACTTTCAAAGCTCGGACACCACTCCCACCATCCAGGGAGAAGCCCTGACACCAGCCCGGCATGCCTTCCGGATGAATCCCCCTTCCGATTCTCATCGTGCAGCTGTGGGGCAGAAAAGCAAAGATGTATATATTCGTCCACAAGAGAGTCTTATTTATTCTAATCAGGGAATGTCAACATGGCTACCCCCCAACAAGATCTTTAACACTAACCTTTGTCCTCACTCGCAGGGGATTCCCAAACACAGTGAAAAAAATCAGGGTTCAAAACCCTATCTTAAAAATAGCCACAGTGAAACAGTGTATGAGATGTACTGGCATCTACAACTAACTACTTGAGGAGAAAACACCAGGATTCTATGTGCATGACACATCAGGGAAATGCTAGTTTCTACTATTCCTATGAATATCAAGGATTCAAGAAGAAAAAAAAAACAACTAGGAAAAGCACTTAAGATGCAGCTGACAGCGTGCTACATCTCAGGACTGACACCATCGCAGCGGTGAGGTACTGTCTAGGCGGTTGGTGTCTTGTCACTGATTCTGGAAACAATTCCTGAATGTGTGCTCCAGCTCAACCATGAGCTAGCAATGTGACCAGGGGCAGGTAATTACTGTGAGCCTCGGTTTCCTCATCTTAAAACATGACTAATTTCTGCCCTTCCTAAATAACTGTGAGGCTGGGCAGAATCCAATGAGATGGTCTACCTGGAAATGCTTTGAGAACTGAATTCCATGGACAAAACAAACTGTGTAACAAATGTTTAATCCTAGATCTAAACCTGTCAAAACTCTTTCAAGAGCAGAACGAGACTGGGCTGATTGAACAGGTCAAATGGCTGGTGGTATCTCCTACAACAGCCAGGATTCCAACGACTTCAACACTAATCTAGATTCCAGCCTGCCCTAGTAAACACATCTGCATCCACTGAACTGAAGTACTCAGGAAGCCTTCCTGTTAAGCTTTCAGCCAAAATCTACAGAAAACGGTGTACGGCAGTCTAGCATTGTAAGATACACCCACTTATCTTTGGGTTAGGGCTAGCTATAAATTAGAAGACTCTAACAAAAAGCAGAATGTCACAACCAAGAACAAAAGTGAATTTGTGTTCCTGCCACACACTAAAAGGACATGTCCTCTAGTCTCACACTTGTTTTACCCGGCCATGAAGCAATGAGTGGGGTGTGTGTTTGTTTTGGTACTGGGAATTAAACTTAGGGGCATTCTACCTCTGAGCTACACCCCCAGCCCTATTTTTATTTTTTAGCTTGAAGCAGTGTCTCACTAAGTTGAAGAGGGCCTTGCTAAGTTGCTGAAGCTGGCCAAAAACCTGCGATCCTCTTGTCTTAGCCTCAGAAGAACTGGGATTACAAGCGTGTACCACCATGCACAGCTACAATGAGTGTTTTAAAATCATGAGAGGGCACATTTTGGATTTCAAAACCTTCCACAAATAGCCCTGATTGTATTGCTGGGGTTGAAGGATTTACCCAAGGGCTGTCTATATACTTTCTTATGCCAGTTCCCTGGCTAAGGCTAAAAGCTCACAGGGAAAGGAAAACTGCAGAGGAGAGAAGGGGATACACGGGGTTCTCTGTATTGGCACAGTTACAAATAGGAGAACTACTTCAATACATGTAAAATAAAACGAGCTTTCATTATAAAGCAACAAACGGTCTATTTTCAGTATCAAATAACACAGAAATTAGATCTGAAAAAATCCCATTAGGTCATGGTTCTAGTCCTCTGCCAAGCCAGGATGGTTATCTACAGTATACTTCTACTTACACAGATATATTATAGCCTTTGCTAATTTCCCCCTTCCCTAGGAGCTTATTTCCCCTTCTCATAAATAACTGTACTCACAGGTTTGGCTGCTCTTTGTCAGCATAGCAGAATAAGAGAGGGCTCAGGCTCCGGGCCAACTCATGCTCCTCAAACTGGCCTGCAGCATCTGTCTTTGCATTGTCCTGTCTGAAGATCAGTGGTAACCCTTTAGGAAGGAGGGGAAAAGTTTAAATCAATCCCACCCAGTCTGCCCATGAAAGATGCAAATGGTAAAAGGAAAAGGAAACCATCAAGGGAGAAATTTGAGTTTAGCAGCTCGGACCGTTATCTGAAAGGACAGTTTTGACTATGATTAAGCACACATTATAGAAGAAGGAAAGTTTTAGCAGCTTAGGCTGTTGAAGTAATCTATTTGCATTGGCTCCATTTAGTTAGCTGAGCAAATACATCTGCATCTCCATGACCAATACCAAAGGCTTCCTGGGACAGTCTCTGTACATACCTGTTTTGTTAATGAGCCAATATGGAGCAGAAATGAAGATCTTCAAGGACCCTTCTGCTCGACACACAATCCGGATGGTGAGGTTTAGCTGCCGCCGGTTGATGTCATACAGTCGCATTCTCACCATATAGTTCTGGGTCCCGGGTGGAATGAGCAATTCTTTACACAGGGGAAAGTTCTCCAGGGACACCCCTAAAGAAGGTACAAGCTATTAAAACTTTCTAGACTCTCACTCAAGTTATCAAAATAGCTCACGGAAAAACTAAATTGGAATCCTTTTGGAAAAACCATTAAGGATCTAATTAATAAAAATTTCAAAGATCATTTTCCTCTAGCTGGCGTGAGACCATATATGGAGCAAGTCAGATGGCCTGAAAGTTTTCTCATGGAGTCTACACTGAATAATGAGAAGGATTAGCATTCCACAAAGCTACCTATAAAACGTATGATTATTGGGAGCTTGCTATAAACCAGGCCCTGTGTTTGATGCTTGAGACAATAAAGCAAATATAAGGTTACGCAGCTGACATGCCTGGCTTCAATCCCCAGCCCGGCCTTCTCATCTGTGTGATGTGGAGGAAGCTATTTAACCTCTCTGGGTCTCCTCTACAACATGTGTTGATAACAGTATCTACAAGACAGGATTAGAATGGAGAGTAAAGCTCCAGGTAAAACAGGACACTGAAGATCAGGAGCCCCGCCTTATACAGGAGTTTGGTAAATACTGGAAGAAATATATTAGAAAACTAATTTACTTAAATGCCAAAGCCCTATTTACTTTAGAATGACTAACTAGGAGGCAGTTATGGCTCCATGGAGAGGGCTTGCCTAATGAATAACTGCTATTGCACCGTTTTTCTTTTCTAAAGTAAGCTCCAGGTTTATATAGCCACTGAAATGTAATCTTGTCACTGTGGGACGTGCGGCTTAAGTTCAATGAGTATCTGGTTTCTCAGCCATAAGATGGAGATAGCACCTGCCTCAACCTGAAACGTGTGCTGTTGTGAAGATCAAGCGAGATAGTACAGCGAAAGCATTTACAAAAGGGTAAAAAGATAGATATCTAAGTGGTTATTACTTCAGCATGTCTGTGGCAGTCTTAAAGAAACATACTTTCTGCCTAAACTACAGAAGTACCACGTAGAGTGCTGCAAAAATGATGATTCTCTACCTTGACTTCGCTCGGCCTTGCCTTAAAACTACAAATTGCTCGATGCATTAAACACTTTAACTGCCATTTTGTCATCAGTAAAATGGGACAAATAACTCCTGCTGCAAGGATGACGTGAGATCGGGTGTGTGAAAGAGCCCGGCGGGTGCCTGGAGTACAGTGAGGGCTGAGCAAGTATTTGTCCCTTTCCTGAAAAGAGAAGGAGACACAGGACCTCACTCATACCACCAGGAAGAGCACGGTTTGAAAAGATCAAATGATTCCCTAGAGTCAAACACCAAGTGAGCACTGAACTAAGGGGCTCTGCTGGGGGCTGCTTCTGTAAATCTTTGGGTCATTGTTTCCTTTTAGACTGCATACTTGTTTCCAGGTGGCTTGAGATATCACATGCGCCATAACTTCTCCAAAACGTTCACCAAACAATCACAAAATACTCACTGGTATTTTCATGGAATTACTACAAATGGTCCTGTGAGGAGAGCCTTACCCAGTTCAATATTCTGGGATGTATCAGCTGTGTGGAGCGCTGCCTCTTTGCCAGGTTTCAGGGTTCCATTAATTGGCATTCCCTTTACGTAAAAGTCAAGTTCACAGGGCAGCAAGTTGCAGATTACCACAGTTGGCAGGAGATAGATGGTGTGGCCCGGCTGTCTGAAAATCTGTTTTGCACTGTCAGAAAATATGTTTGAGGGCATGTAATCTGGGTAGTTCTCTTTCTTTATAGCCACACAAAACCTATGAAGAAAAAACAGTGTGAAAATCATCAGCCTGTATGAAGAACTTGAGTGTTTTCTGTTTGTTTTGATTTGTTTTTTACTTTTTTGCAGTATTGGAGATTGAACCCAGGGGCATTCTACCTCCGAGCTACACCCCCCAGCCCTATTTTTTTATTCCTTATTTTGAAACAGGGTCTCACTAAGTTGCGGAGGAG